>APFE030452576.1:364-59779 GCA_000404065.3 Pinus taeda | reverse complement strand
TTTTTATTTTTATTAATACTAATATTAGGGTTAATAATGTTTTTTTGCATGGTATTAATATAAAAAATAAAAAAATGTTTTGTTTGTTTACCATACCTCTCGTTTATTTATATTTTTATTAATTTACCATGCCATTCATAAATACAAGGTGACTTATGGAGTAAATATAAAAAATGTTTTATTTGTTTACCATACCTCTCGCTTATTTATATTTTTATTAATTTACCATACCTCTTTTACAAATATGGTATTTGGCCCATAGGATTCACTTAAATAAACCTCTTTCTTGAGCCTTCATAAATAGAACGAGGGTTATGGACTAAATATAAAAAGAGGTTTTATTTATTTACCATGCGTCTAGTTTATTTATATTTTTATTTATTTACCATACCTTTTGAGTAAGTATAAAAAGACGTTTTATTTATTTACCATACCTACACTGTACTTATATTTTTATTTGTTTACACCCTTTCATGTATATAAGGTGACTTATGGAGTAAATATAAAAAATGCTTTATTTATTTACCATACCTCTCATTTATTTATATTTTTATTAATTTACCATACCTCTTTTATAAATATGGTATTTGGGCCTTTGGCCGATAGGATTCACTTAAATAAAACCTATTCTTGAAAATGGGCGAATGGATTCACTTAAATAAAACCTATAACCTATTCTTGAAAATGGGCGAATGGAAGGTTGTAACTCCTAATTTGAAGGGCTAAATTTACCTTTTTTACCCTCTCCCTTCAAATAAGGTGGGCTATTTGAGGTGATTTGTAAAAATGTACTATGATACAAAATATTCGCCCACTAAAAATTTAAAACCCCTTAATTTCGCCAAAGGGCGAACATTCGCCCCTAAAATCACCCCTAATGGGATTCTAAGATTTTAGGCAAGTTCGCTGGTTGTCCCTCATTAGTGTCCTGCCAAGTAAGAAAATCCGTTAAAGTCTCATCAGCTTGCTCTAAGTCTTGCGTGGCATCAACTGATTTATCTATTATAGATGTTGTTATGTCGCACAGAGGTTCAACTTGGGAAATTTTATGACACAACAATATTATTTGTGTTATTAGTGCCTTATTAATCTGTATTGCCTCTGCTCTGAAATTGGCAAGCTGGGGAAGACTCTTGAGCTGATAATTGAGCAATTTGCTCATCTTTTGTTTTTACCATCTGTTCATTCATTGCCTTCAATTTTGCTAATGCCTCCAATAATTCTTTCAGCCTCTAAATCGCTCCCGAATCTGCCCTCTGTTTCTCTTCATGCAACTATTTTTTCAGTTGGTTATTTAACTGTTGCTACATGGACAGTTGCTATTGTAGTTGTTCTGCTTTTTGTTGTGCCTCCGATAGCTGTGTTTGTAGTGAAGCGATCGCCTGATCCTTTTCTTTCAACAAATTGCTCACCTCCGATGCCTTATCCATGGTGGCTGCCAAATAGGCACCAGCATATTGGGACAACTTTGTCAGATCATTGGAGGGGTCAAATTCTTCCTTCCACACTACATTGGCTGTTACTGTTTGTTCAGGGAACAGGGAAGGTTGATCAATCCTTCTCCTTTTCAGTTGTCGCTTTATTACAGCCCTCTGTTTTGGGCTATAGAAGAGATCCAATGGGGGAATATCCTCCACCTGCAAAATGATTTGATCTGAAGGATCCTTGGGAATTATTTCTAATTCTGTAGTCAGGGTTAGACCACTGGTTCCTTTGCTTGGAACCTCTTTTGATGTTGTATCCTGTGTATCGGTTGCTTTGGATGTATCGGCGTCCCTTGAGCTCTCAAGATTGATTATAATTGAATCAAATTGCTGCCATTCCTAGAGCAATCTTGGGTCAATCTGAGTGTTGACATTCACCTCCTTGCTTCTCTGCTCTTGCAGCCTTTTCTGTTCCTCCTCACGTATTCTCTCTTGTTCTTTCTTTTGTGCTTCCTCTCTATCTTTCCTCTGTGTTTCCTCTTGTTCTTTCCTCTTTGCTTCTTCCTGTTCTAACCTCCAAAGTTCCTCCTGCTCTCTTCTTTGTACTTGTTCAAAAATTTCTGATGTAGCAGGATGTTCATTGGTAAGTTGTTGTTTAGGCTCGCTTGATTGTGTCATCGGGGCAGTGGCTAACAAATCTAGAGGCAGAGTTTGCAACCTCTGCTCTCTAAGTTTGTTAAATCCAACTAACCCGTCATCATGGTATCTCATTTTAGCTATCGCTTGCACCTGAAATATCGACTCGGCCTAGGAGAACAGGTCATCAAACTCATCTTCCTTATGTTCAAATTTAGTGAGTTTGGCCTGGTCTAGAACATTATAGACGACTTTTTTCATATCAAAGCGTTTGTTAGGCAGATTGGCGAGATTTAGTATATTAATCTTTTCTGCCTCTTTTTCTGCATGTTTATAATCATGCAGAGTATAGATGCCACACCTTAGAGGAAAAGGAGGCCAAACTTGCTTCTTTGAATTCCTGAGAGTCTTTGTAGCCGATGCGGATGTAAGCTGATATGTTATCTCTCGAGCTAATAGTTTGTTAGGTATATACAAGGGGAGGATATGAGGCCTGGCATGACTGCCGAAAACTCTTACATAAGTGAATTTTTCTTCTCCGAACCATGTTCCTCAGCTTCAACCAGGTTGTAAATGCTCTACCAAGTAGTATTACTGAGACCAAGACATGTGGTATCTGAGATTAATCCTTTTTTGCTTGGTCCTGGATCGGCAGCATGTTGTCCTGTTACCACCGAAGCTGAAGTTGTTCCAAATTTCTTAGATTTCTTCCCCATTTGGTCTGAATTTGCTACTGCGGAGAAGCTCTGCACAAAAGATAAAATGAATGTAATGCGGAGAATAGATGATGAAAACCAAGTATGGAAGAATTATGCCAATCAATGAATAATGGAAGATTATCATAAGGCTCCCACGGATACAATCTCTGAATGGATTTAGGCATAACTGCTCCATTAATTGGCCGTTTAAACCTGTCAATCATTTAAATGCTCATCATATCCTTTATTTGCCGAATAGTCTATTTAAGCGTGGATTTGATTTTTTGGTGGTTGGGCGCAAGTGAATCACTATCGGGAAGAGAAAGGATTTTAATAATAATTAATACAATATGTCGAAGCCATATCAATCCTTTTTTAAAGTCGCGCTTGGCTTTATCGCAATCGGCGATCGGAGGAAACCTTGAGCAATTTTATTTAAGTTATTGTGGAATCCCTAATCGCCGATAGCGATATCGCTTAACTCGCATCGGCAGCTTTAAGGAGAAGACGTTATGTTGTATTCATATCACATTCCCCGATTGCCGATAGTGATATCGCATCAGAGCAAGGAGAGGGGCCTTTTGTTATGATTGTTTATTTTCCTGATAGCTGATGGTTATTCGCGTTTGTCGCATCGAGGAGAATCAATGGGTCTTTGTTATGCATCTTTTGTTATTGTGATATGCGATCTTGCGATCTCTTTATCACAATAATAAAGAATTATTCATTTTTATTATAAGACCGATTATTTATTAACTCAAAGGGTTTTATAATGTTTCGTTTGTTTCCAGGCCTTTAGAGGAATGATAAGTTAATACCAATTTAATCTAAAAGGGACCCATTTCATATTATAGTTTTCTAAAGTAAAATTTTATGAAATGGGGGGTTGTTGTATAGCACAACAGAACTGCAATGAGCTTCATAGTGAATTCTTAACAGTTCACAGAAAAGACAAGGAGTGAATAGACTCCTTTCATAATGCTATGTGCAACCAGATAGCATATGGAGAGTTCAAAATGTGTAGTAGAAAATGAAAGGGATCCAAAGAGTCAATTATATTCCTTCTCATGCAAGGAAATCCCTATAAGGTCTGTGATAATACTTGCAGCTATTGGCTTCTCTCTGTTCCAAGATATGCCATGTCCCTTGGTCCAAAATGCAATGTTTCTACTAGATCTCTCCATGATTTTATCTTAGATGGTTATTGCTCTGGACATGCTAAGTTCTGTGTTGTAACGTGTTTATAATTGTCTTTTTGCTTACAAATGTGAAATTCTGGTAGTGTTATCTCTCTTACTAATTTTTACTAAGCAATGTTTCTACAATGTTTATTGTAGCCATTTGTCTCTTTTATCGTAAAGTAATCTGCATTTGTAACTTAGTTAATCAATCAATAGATTTCTCAGAGGTTGGTTAGGTGCATTAGTTGTATTTCCAATTTGTATTATGTTTTAATTATAGGTATTATGGGCATTATCTGTTGTTTCATCATGAAGTATTGCTACAATCTCATGAAATGTAAACTAAAAATATTGTCATTTTTTCACTTGTGTAAATCATTTGGTGTGTAGATGCATAACATAAAATCTCATTTGCATCCTCAGGTAAGATGTCTACATTATAATAGACTATAGATGTTCCTTCTAAAATGGATTTTGGTTACAATTCCGCAGACAATATGAAATAAAACAACCTAGGTTGTAAGCCAAAATGTTTTTGTGACAAGAAAAAGATACAATCCATCCAAAATCCACATCATAATGTGGTTACAACCAAAAACGTATGACACCTCTATTCTTTATGGCCCCGAGAATCTTGAGTGCCAAAACTCCCCGAGTTACCTTCTTGAGCCAAGTAGGTTGGCCTACATAAAAAGGGTTGATTAAGAAATGGTTGATTGTTGCCATATGATTGATTCCAATTTGCAACTTCCAACCATGGAGGTATTGAGTACCCATACCTCACATTTTCACTACAGACCCATGCATTAAGTGGAGGTGTGTAATGAGCATACATAGAATTGACACCTCCTCTCGTAGGAATAAGGCAAGTGGGTAAACCCTTAGTTTGATAGTTAGGCACTTGAATATTTATGAGATCTTGGAATAATGGTGTATTATCTGCAATGGAGTCCAATGAGTTTGAAATAATCCTGGTTTCATCAGCTATGCTTGCATCATTGTCAACCATATTGATCATCCCTTGTTCCTTTTTAAGCATTTGTTGTGTCTTTCTTGAATTTCCTTTTCCTGCCTTGCCATTTGTTTTTGTTGGTCCTTAACTTGCCTTTCTTTATCTCTTTCAAGCCTTTCATCTGCTCGACGTTGCACTGCAATAATCCTTGTTGCCTTATTCTCCTTGGCTAGATCTTTCTTTTTCTGTTTTAATTCCTTCATTTCAAATTTCTTTTTTTCAGACTCAACTAACAGGTTTATATAATCCTCTAAGGTGAGTAACTGTGAGCTTCAGCACAAACAAAGACTACCCAGTGTGCCTTGCTTTTTTTCATTGATCCTCTCTCTACTGGTAGCTTTAGGAACTAGCCAAGTATCTTCTCCACCTTTCCCACCTGCATGTCATTGCTTGGTACTTCCCTTTCAGTATCTGATGGAACTGATTGAACTATATCATTATCTTCATTTGATGCCTCATTATGTGCTTCATCTTCTTCCATTGATCTCTTTTCCATAAAAAAAAATGAACAATTTCACTGTTCAATTATGTTGGTTGTGAGGGCATGTTCATGCTTTGTTCATTGGTTGTTGAGACACTATGTGCATTCATATTAATATTTGCTTCTACTAGCCATGACGGTGGGGTTACTTGGCTTGGCAATGTCAATTGGTCATTGTCAACTACATGTTCAACAATGTCATTAACAATATAAAAAGCAGGAGTTTCATGTTCTTGATTTGGTAGAATGATCTCCATGTTACTGCCAATTTGTTCATGGTTATACTATGTTTCACATACAGTTTCATCATCTTCATCATATAAGTGTTCTTTAGAGAGGGAAATCATATTGCCAGCTACAACCACATCATCTTGGTCATCTACTTCTTGTACTTCAACACATGTTTGGGCATTTCCTTCTTCCTGGCCATCCACATAAAACAGCTAGCAACAACCAGTATCATGCATAAGAGCATCATAGTTCAATGGCTAGATTCCTATCCTCCTAAAGCTAGCCTTGATATTTGATGGTGTCAGAGCCCTTTTAAAAGCTTTACTTGCAAGCTCTACTAGCTTGAACCTTTTCACCTCAACCCATGGATTCTTTGCCATCCATGAAACGCACTCCAACCTGAAATAGTTCTTGAAAGGGCCAAACACACTAACATCAAAGGGTTGCAGTCTGTGAGTGGTATGAGCAGGAAATGTCAACAGGTCGATGCCTAAATTGTTTGCTTCCTCAATTGGTTGTACAACCATGTGGCTCCCATGGTCATCTAATATCAATAGGTGTCTATTATTAGGCGAGACACCACCTAGTACTGATGCAGAAAAGTGAAAAAGCCAACTTAAAAATAGTTCTTTAGTCATCCATGCATGGGGATGTGCAGCCATGCATGCACTTGGTTCACAGTTCTGTATATAGTTTTTCAGTTGATTTTTACCTTTCAATAGATAAAATCTTGGTATTGAAGTACCAATTGCATTGACACAACATAAAATAGTTTTACACTCCCTACTCTTAGGTAAAATCTTTGGCGCATTTCGGCTCCCTCTCTTGGCAATTACCCGCATGCCACAATTCCTCCCTGCCTGTAAACCTAGTTCAACACATTTCCATATATGGTCTACTCCATAATAATGATTATCGTAAGCACTAGAAAGTGTGTCATAAAACTTTTGCACAACTACAGAGCGCATTTTTAATGTTCTGTCTCTGTCAAGGCCCTCAAAAGTATGCAATACATGTTCTGGATACCTTTTTTTAAACCCAAACCACCATGACTTACCAAGAAACCCATCTTTGAATGGGTTTGGCCTCCCTTGAAAGATTTGAGAAACTGTGGATTTGAGTTGTACCAACTCTATCCCATGTCCCAATTGGGCCATCCCTTTACACCACTCAACCACCTCGACCTCCTCCTCCTTAGTCATAACTATAAGAGGCCCTCTATTTTTTGTATGAGTCAGTCCATTTATCTAATAATGTATTGATGAGTGAGGAATACCATGTTTTTTTTGCAGATGCCTGAATTAAGTATCCATTAAACTCTATGTCGTCAATTGCAACTAACATTTCTTCTTTTTTCCATCCTCTTATAACACTGGTCTTTTTAGTTGAACTTGCCCCTTGGACCATTGTTGACAGTGGTTCTATGGTTGATGTTGTGATAACATCAGCTTCAGTCGAATGGTCATCCTCAACAACGTTCCTTGGGGCATTGTTGACATTGACACCACCTGTCATGTCCTCATTAGACGATGTGCATCGCAGCTGCGCACCCCTTGTCACTCTTCTGCCACTTCTCCTTGCACGAGAAACATAACTACCTTTTGTCATAAATGCAACAACCTGTAAAATTATTGCATGCATTTAGATAAGAATATTTGTAAATTATGCTTTCATACAAGGCAAAAATACTTATGTTTTATTAGAGGAAATTATCAACATGTATGTTAGTATCCTTGAAAAATCAAATATATAGAATCATTTTGTTGTATATCTTCAAAATTATCAGTTATTGTTGTTTTGATAACTTGTCTTTACATTTAAAATACCATGACTGTATTGATTGGTTTTTTTATGCATTTCCCAACAATGCCTCTTGTTCGGTTTGACTACTTAAAATGTTATTTTGTTGTTTTGATAACTTTTCTTTACAGTTAAGATACCATGAGAAGATCTGGTAGTTATTGTTGTTTGAATTAATTTGTTTAGACTCCTATTTTTTATCGCAATTGAATTCATTCACGGCCCTTGTTGTCTCACCAAGTGGACTTGCATAATGCCTTCTAGGTCTGTTCTAGGTTTGTTCTAGGTCTGTTCTTTGGTAATGAGGGTGAAGTTGGATGGAAATATAGGTTGTTGTTTGGTAGAGGGTGCATGCATGTGTCACCTTCAGTGAACTAAAGTGTTGCTTTTGTAGGTCTTCAAATCAACGTCCCATTCAATTAAACATCTAGTTAAGTTCTAAGTTCAATTCAGTTCTAGTTCCTCCCACTACAACCTATCCCTCTTAACATTCATTATCTAATTTTTTCTATAAGGATGCACTTCTCCAGAAATGGATCTCTAGCTATCAAGGAGTTACCATTGGCCAAACTGATTTGACCAAGGCTCCAACTTGATTCCCCTTGAAGAACTCTTGATCACAACTTTGCACCATAACAAATTTTTTCCTCATGTCACTTACAGTTGAAGTTTCTAGTTATGTAAACATTCATTTCAACTACAACTCTTATTTGTATCTTGTCTACATATCTAAGAGAGGCCATGCCTTTTTCTTTAATCAGGAAAGCATATTATCAATTTGTAAAGTTTTGAGTAATTACCGATCTCATATATAAAATTAGATAAAGTGAACAGGAGTAATGAGGGTGCAGTTGGATAGAAATATAGGTTGTTGTTTGGTAGTGGGTGCATGGATGTGTCACCTTCAGTGAACTAGAGTGTTGCTTGTATAGGTCTTCAAATCAGCCTTCCATTCAATTAAACATCTAATTAAGTTATAAGTTCAATTCAATGCTAGTTACTCCCACTAGTTCTAGTTTTAGTTCATCATAACTTGCATCATAAGATCCTTGTTGAATAACATATAAAATATGGACATGTATTCAACCCATTCAATCTAGTTGACAAATTTTCATTACATGGATAACTAGCCTTAGTTCCTATTACCATTTCTTCTTTTCAATGTTGATCATCCTTTTCTTGTTTAAGAACAGATTTAGACTTTAGTATAATAGGAAAGAAAGCTATCTATAGCAGGTGGTTCTGGGGTATAGAAAGTGATTGGTCAACGAATTTAATAAGCGTCAACATTTTTGGTTCTATGTTTTCTTTTCTTCAATTCTACAAAAATCTTCCTTGCCACATTTGCAATAGTTTGAGGTTGGTTATGCCTTATTTGTGGTCCTTCATTCTAATAGGTTTCCCCTTGTGTACAACAACCTTCCAATAGGGCCCTTCCACTGCTTCTTGTTCATTTGTTTATGTTATTTTCTTCCTTTTACATTGTTTTGTTTGCTTTCTGATCAAATTTCAAGAATGATCTAAACCCCCTTTTCCTTTTCTCCTTTCAACTTTTTCTTCACTTTATTTTGTAGGTCATGTTTATGCTACCATTAGTCTTGATGATGTTAATTGGTGGCCTCATACAAGGTTTTCAGTGCCAACACCCAAAGTTGTATTGCAATAGTTGATCACTAATTAAGAAACTCATCTGAAGCTTCTGATCTATTTTACAACCAACGCAAGGACAATAAATCTATGCTTATCTTACAATTGGGCCATAGTTTTTGTTTCTTATTACAAAATATCATTAAGCTTTTGTTAAAAATGATTCTCAGAAAGAAATTTCCTTGTGAAATTATGGGTAAACAAATTTCAAATGAGTTGATCATCATGTTCCTACATATTTTTGCATGTTGTCTTATGATAAGTTGTTATTTTAACCTTCATGTCACTAGAGAAATGTCCAAGCAACCAAACTTCTGTTGCAATACCTAAGGTGCTACCATTAAAACTTGGGGGCTTTTAAAGTTATGTTGATTTTCAACTTCCTCTCTATATGTAAATGAGGTGAACCACATGCTCATGTTTTCTTAATGGATCTTGCATGTACATTTTTGTGCTTACATTGACTCCAGGAAGGATGATAGCTCTTAGTCCAATCTTTACTTGATGTCGATGAATATTTTGTCGGCATGCTTAGATTTTGCTACGTTTTGTTTGAATCCCTATGATCATTCTTTGTCAGACTCTCATTTTGTCTTAATCCCTTCAATATGTTATGTTACCTATGTGGTTCTTCAAGGTTTCTTTGTCCAAATCCCCATTTAACATGTTCCTCTTTTTTCACTCAACTTTTTATTGTTGCATGTTGCTTCTGTAATTTAAACATGAGATTCTTGATGTGCTCAAGGCATCAAGCGACACCCTGTTTCTCTTCATCTACTGACTAGAGTTGTTCCCTTTATTAATAGGTCTCATCTACCAGTTCTTTGTTCTTATCTACCAACTTTAAACTATTAATATAGTCCCATTAGCTTTCTATAGTGTTAGTCTTTAATATTTATCTATCTCTAACATAAGCATTATGGACCTAAGAGAGAACTCACAATAATCTAGTCTGGTGTGTTAATTCATAGATCATATAAAAAAATGCTAAATTTCGAATGTTAATTTCACAGAGATGCATGGCATTTTTAACCTCATTTATGCTATGTACTCTAATATTTGGAGTGGTATCCTATAAACACATTTTTTACATTCAGTAGAGATAGAAATGTATTTGAAACTTTGTCTCTAGGTATGTTTGTTCATTGTGGATAGGATATCTAAATTGTTCAAATATGAATGAGAATCCTTTACCTGGGTAATGGGTCCAAACCTGTCAACGACATTAAAGTTTTAAAACAAGAAAAACAAGCTCTATATGGATGTATCTTCAACCATCTATCTTGTGGAATATCTTTACTTCAAAGGTGGCCTTAGTTGAAATCCATGTACATGAATTACAGTTCCATCTTCACGTTAATGTGGGTGAATATTTTGCAGGCATATGTCTTACATTTTGCTGCATTTTGTTTGAATCCCTACATCATTCCTTGTCAGACTCCCATCTTGTTGTAATCCCTTCAATGTGTTATGTTACCTAAGTGGTTCTTCAAGTTTTCTTTGTCCAAATCCCCATTCAACATGTTCCTCTCATTTCACTCAACTTTTTGTTGTTGCATGTTGCTTCTGTATTTAAACATGAGATTCTTGATGTGCTAAAGGCAGCATGTGACACCATGCTTCTCTTCATGTACTAACTAGAGTCGTTTTCTTCATTAATTTGCCTCATCTACCAATTTTTTTTTAATTTACCAACTTGATACTATTAATATCGTCCCATTAGCTTTCTATATTATTAGTCTTCATCCATCCCTTAAAATAAGCATTATGGACCTAAGAGAGGATACCCTAGGCTGTGTGTTGATTTTCATGAAACTAAAACTGTAAGAACTGAAACTGTAATTGAATCTGTAAGAACTGAAAACTGAATCTGTAAGAACTGAAACTGTAAGAACTGTGAGAAATGAAAATAGAATTGTAAGAAAAATGTGCTATAATTGATATAACTAACCTAGATATACTGGCAATTGTTCTGTGATGTTTTGTCTTCAAGGTTGGTGAATAGTTTGAAAGCATAACATGCAACTTCAGCAGTGATTAAACTTCTTTTATAGTTTTTGACACTTGAATTTAATTGGTGGTAAGGATGGACATGGATTGCAATGGCGTCCCGATGAATGTGTGATCTAGATTTAATTTGATGTGATCCAATGATTGGGAATTTGTTATTTGTTGATCCATGTGCTTTGATCTGTTTTAATGAGAAATAGAATGGGTTGGGTGTCATTTATTGAAAAAAGTGGGTTTAAATGTTATTGGGTTGGGTGTCATTTATTAAACATAGGGGGTTTCAACGTTGAACAACACAGCATTTATGGTTGACATACATTCACTTTTATTATGTGCAGGTATGGATATTTATTTGGGATACAAAGCTTTAGTTCTAATGAGTGGAGGTTGAAGTAACTGCTACTTTGTACTTCTGGAATAGACCATTTTGGAAGGATTTATAGTTGTATCGGTATTCTAGTTGGGTCAATATGGTTTGCACTCTTAAGTATTAAGACACTATTTATGGATAGTCGTGGGCCTAGTCAATGTTTTGGGAAATTTTGGACATAAATTAATACTTATTTGCACTTAATGTTATTTATCTTTGTTTAAATATTGGTTGCAAAAGTCTCAATTTCTAGTGGTTTGGTGAGACCAATACTATATCAATTACTTGTCCCTGCACAACATTAGACATCTCTCCCCTAGTTCGAGCATGGAGTGTTACATAAAGACACAACTTCAATAGGAAGAGACCCCTGTAGGTAGTAACATGTGAATCATTAATGGTGGAGACTATATGACAAGTCTGATAACCTTGTCCTCTATCACGGTTTGTAGCATGATTGTGTGCAGAAATTGTGGTTGAAACATGTTAATTAGGGTTATTCCAGTCATGTAGATGATGTGTAAGGTATAGGGGATAGGGTCCTGGTGGAGGGATAGTTTTGGAGGTATGTAAGGAAAAGGATAAGGATATGGAGGAAAAAAGGATGTGACTAGGGTATCATCTTTGTTAGATCGAGGAGGGAGAGGCAATAATCAACGAAAGTGGAACCATACGGTGGTTGGGGGTGAAAGCTACATTGGTCGGTAGGACGAGCTGTTTGGAATCCATGTGGATAGGTTGTTTATATGTGGGATGAATGGTAGGAGTGGTTGAGGTTTAGTAATGTATTTATGGAATATTAAAATTATATATTTTAGTATGATAGATGAAGATTATTAATTTGATTGAATGTAGAATATTGGTTCAAACTCAATAATAAGTAGATTATTTAAGGTAGCATTTAATATTTAAATTGTATATTTAAATGGTATAATAGATGGATATTATCTACTTGATTGAATGTAGAATATTTATTCCAATTTAATAATATAGAGATTATTTAAGGTAGCATTCAATATTGTGTAGTTGGGTGTATAATGCAAAGTGATAGTCAAAATTAAGGTGAATTATGGGTATAATAATGTGATTTTGAAGATAGTCTAAAAGAGAGAGGATTGTCTGAGAGTAAGATAAGCATTGTGAGTTTCTAGAGAAAGTGAAATTGCTATGGTGTAGTCTAACAAGATGATTTTTTGGCTTTTTCTATTAAAATCCAACAACATGATTCTTGATGAGATTACAATGTTAAACAGTGGAAAATCTCTTTTTCATTGTAGATACAGATTCAAAATGTTGAAAACTATTTAAAACATTTAAATTATTCCAAATCAACAACCCAAATCTATAATTTTTCCCACTTATAACTATATTTTAAACAATATCTATTAAAAAAATAATTTTAAAAAACCAAAAACTCATCGATTAGTCATAAATAACTTAAAAACAATATAAAAAATTAACTATATATATTTAACATTCTTATTTATATTTGACCTTATATTATTATATCTACCCAAAAAATCTATATATTTAACATTCTTATTTATATTTGACCTTATATTATTATATCTACCCAAAAAATCGAGAACATATATTGAATCCCCTTGTTTTATGTCAAGGCTTCCACTTTCCGTCTCGAATAGAAGTAGGAAGTAAGCTAAAACTACGTATCAAGTGGATTGGGGTGAGAGAGCACACTTAAGTAACGAAATCCAAAATTCCACAATTGCAAATTATTCCTCATTAGTGAGGAATTCAACCGAAGAAGTGCTGAATAAAAACCACGTTAATAATCCAAGAAGAACAATAACGACAAGGATAATCACAAAAATATAATCTATCTTCACGACAGGATGGTTTGTTCGCTCATCTAACCTTTATATTGCACCATAAGTTCGCTCAGAGAAAAAATAACCAACTCCTCCATATACCTCGAACCTAAGAAATACACTACACATCATTAATGCATAGGGCCATTGCACTAGAAGCTGGGGGCTGCCATTACCATTTTGCTTTTTCTGCCTCGAAATAAAGTTGACAGTTCTTATGACGGCACGAAGCCCACTATGAGATACATCTAGATTCGCCTCGAAATAAAGTTGACAGTTCTTAGGACGGTACGATCCCACCATGAAATAAAGTTGACAGTTCTTAGGACGGTACGAGTCCATCATGAGATACATTTATATGGAGTTGTTTTTATTGTGATTTTTTAGATTTTTAGGTGTCGGAATTTGGCCAAAAATTGAGGTGAAATTTTGATTTGTGTTATTTAAATTGGTTTTTTAATTATATATTTAGATTCAGCACTCTGAAAAACTCTTAGAATACTTTGATTGTGCAGGAATTACCATCAACCTTGTGAATTCAATAAACTGCTACCAGATTTTAGAGAAATTTGATCGAAAAACCCAAAAAAAAACTTCCAAAAAATCACACTAAAAACAACTCCCATCTAGATTAGCCTCCCAAATTTACTCCTCACACAACTAATTACAAGAAGAAAAGTGAACATTTATACTAGTCAGCTGCCACTTAAATACGCTGCTTGCTAACCTGCACTCAATAGCCACACCTCCCAATGTGGAGGGACCGAACATAGAGTTTTGCTGTTGTACAACTCTTTAATGGTAATTTGATTGAGACTTGCATCTGTACTGTGATAGCACCATCTGGTAAGTTTTATTATATTTTCTTCATTTCCTTACAACAGTATTATTTATTATTTGAAAACCTCCGGTTAGAGCATGTGTAACACAATTGCATTTCTAAATTGAGTTGCCAACAGCTTGTAATGTTCCTCGACAAGCAAAATTGAAATGCAGCAGCGCCCATGAGGCACAGTTTTCGATGGGCATTTTATGGGAAAATGCAAGGTATTTTGCATTTTTTATAATCAAGTAAATGAACATATTTATTGAAAGTTACTGTGTATCGTAATTTTCGTATAAATTTAAATAGGAATAACAAAGTAAATATATAGATTTATAAAGATCAGTATTCACTAGAATGCACAAAGTTTAGTTAGGAATATTATTGATTCTTTATTTTTTGGGGTTTAAAAATGGGTGACAAAGATTATAAGGGAGTAGAATGATTAAATGTATTTTTATTATTCAATTTGGAATTTTTTTTCTATTTTAAAATATACATTTTTATTGATTTAATTTAATTTATTTTTTAATTTAATTTTAAATTAAAAAACACTTATTATTAGTGCAACCATATAAATTAAAGGTTGTAAACAATGATAGGTATCAAATATTTTCTTATGATATATTACCTTTATTAAAATCATTAAAAAAATTTTAATTAGATATTTTATTGTTGTTGTTGTTTAATTATAAAAAGAATTCCAAAATAAAAGGCAAATTAGAAGATATCTCACATTACCCATATTAAAAAAATGATAAAAAATAATTTAATTAGATATTGATTGTGGATGTTGTTGTTTAATTATAAAATGAATTCCAAAGTAAAGGGGAAATTAGAAACTTAGGGTGCAAGATGGCTTAATTTGGTTGGGCCTACTATACTCATAAAGGTTGTTCTCTTAGCCCTTTGGGTATACCAATTCTCCGCCCTCCTTGATCCTCAATGTGTTCTTCAAAACTTGGCCAAAAATATTTGGAAATTTTTATGGGAAGGAGGTAAAGGAAACACAAAAAAGTTCTACCTACTTAAATGGACAATGGTTCGGGCTCCCGAACTCCGTGGGGGTATTGGAATTTGAGAACCCATTCTAATGAACTAGGTTATTAGTGAAAAATTGGCCTGGCACTTCATCACACAACTTGAGAATTGGTGGACCTCGGTATTGAAATCCAAATACCTTCAACAGGATGCAGAAAGGAGCATCATCGATATTCATCTTACTTGCTATGGATAATAGTTTGGAAGCTCATCTCTGCTGCAACACCTAATATCTACCGTAATCTCTTATGGATACCTAGAAATGGGAAATAATTGATTTCTAGATAGATCTAGTGATATGTCACACAACTCTAAAAGATCAGCCTGAATTAAACCCTCTCAAAAGCACCCTCGATTCTCAGAGTAAATCTTCCTTGGCATATCCCTCACTTTAGAATGAATAGGGAAACTAGATTGGTTGGCACTTTCAAGAAATACCCAATAATATCCTCCTGTTGTCAAAGACCCTTAAAGAGAATATGGTTGGATGTGTGCCTTGGAATTAGTAAACGGGTGATCAACTGGGATGGAAAACCTCCACATTCTTTATCAAAGAAGGCTATGAAGAATTGGTGTTCTCCTCCCAAGTGCCCTTGAAATCCATTCTCTAGAAAAAGCTTTGTAAAAATAATGCCAATCCAAAGGTAAACATCTTTTGCTAGTTATTATCTCATAAAAAATAATTTGACTACTGAAAATCTCAAGAGAAGGGGCATCCAAGGTCCCTTTGGATGTCCTCTACTTAAATAGAAAGAAGAATCAATTACTCACCTCTTTATGGCATTTCCTTACTCTAAACGAGTCTGGGAAGAAGCTCTTTTCTCTATGCTCTCCAGAACTACTTGGCCCAATGACCTTCAAGCATTCTCTGCCTCCTAGCATAAACACTATGACATGTTGCTATCAGGAAAACCTTAATTCAAGTGGTTCTGGAAATCTCTTCCAAAATTCTTTTTTTGGCATATTTCGTTATTGAGGAATAATGCTATCTTAAAAATCTACATTAACCTCCTAGATTCACTGCCATGAAAGCAATCACAAAGTGTAATGAATATGGGAGATTATCTCTTGGTAATCCTAATCCTACTCTTGACACCCTGAAACAACACTGGTTGGATATGTTGGTGGATCCAAGGAAACGACAATAAAAATTTGTCAACAAAGCTCAAAATGTTGATCGAGGTTGGCTTCTTAGGCTTTCAGATCATGATCTAGGCGAGTGGAGGAAATATAAGAAATGTTTGATACTCCAATTTAATGGGGCCTTAAAGAAGAATCCTCGGGTGGAAGGAGCAGGAGGGGTTCTTTATAACCCTTATGGGAAATTTTTAATAAGGTATTCACTGGGATTGGGGGATATGACCAATAACCAAGGCAAGATGCATGAATTTTTGCATGGCTTGCTTCCTAGCTAAGGTTATACATGCTTCCAATATTGCTATTATGGGGGATTCACTTATAATCATCCAATGCCTACAAAATAGAATTTGGCCAAGGGATCAACATGTGCAACTCCTACTCCAAAGAGTATCAAGGTTACTAGAGGATTTCTCTCATAAATCCTTCTTCCATGTTCTATGAAACCATAATGAGGATGTTAATCATCAAACTAACAAGGCATGCCTTCTCATAGAGGGAAAAACAGAATTCAATAGTGTACAGGGGTGGAGGAATCTGTCTTGACATCCCCCCCATTCTTAAAAACACCAATTTCATTGTCTTAAAACATATTCATATGCCCTCGCACCTTGTAAATGTTGATTATATTGGGAACAATTGAATTAATAGTGGATGTAACAAGTCAATCATAGTGGAAAATTCAGTTCAATAAACACATGCAAGCTCCCTTGAATCATCCTTCTCACATGTTCATTGTATAATGGGATCGCGATGACGTAATCTCAATTCTCGCCCTCCATCTCCATTGGCCATTGCCATTAGGGTAGTGGTATTTTAAATTTTGTTCTAGTGACATTAAAATCAGTGCATGTGAGTAGTCCAAATTGTTGCATAATTCAATAGTTCACCAATACCCCCGAGCTTGTGGATTGATCCAATTTGGTAACCAATGGTTTTATGTAAGTCGAAGGTCTCAAAATTTGGTAAGGCCCTGTCATTTTTCTTTGAAGGTTTTTTTGGCTTCAATTCTATGTTTTTCTTGGTTGCACCACTACGATGCTCAGCGAGTTTGTGCTTTAAGGGTGTTATGTTGGCCTAGTGTACCCATCGATCCAATCAATTGACAGGATTGCATTTGTCATCCGTTGTTGAATAGGGAAGTTACATATTGTTGAGCCTTGAATCTTAATTTGCAGGGCCTTTGTTCTAGTTCATTACACCTATTATTCTCACGTCATTTTTTTATGCCATTGCAACCAATGTTTTTTCCTAGAAATTCTAGGGTCTACCTTTCTATAAGAAAACCCAATATTTGACTCTTGCATCCAAGGTCTTTTTCTTCTATTGGAGCTATGAATTTTTGAGTGGGTTTCCCCTAGTTCTCGCGCTTGTTCTGATCTAGTATAGTCTACCATCTCAATGTTGCCACCTTGTAGGCCATCAATAGTCTTTTGTCCATCCTTTAGTCAGTGATGACTAATTTGGTAGTGTGATTAGTGTGGTTTCCAAAGCTAAGTCTTTTGCCCATCCCCAACTGGCCTGAAATGAGAGCCAACAAAAGAAAAGGATCTGCTTGTGCACAAAATCCTAGTCACAATTGTAGTGAACCGAAGGAGACTCTACACCTAGATATTCTTGAGACCAACATGAAAGTTCAGGATCAATGGAGAACCATCATTTAACTATTGGAGGAAATCTAGGAAGTTTGGGAATTAAAGAGCAGATTGGGTCGTCGGGGTGACAAGATGGACTCTCTCTATCAGCAAATTGAAGGCCTTCAAAAACATATAATTGCTAAAAACCACTAGAACTTATAATCAAGTGTTAACATCAGGTGTGCATGAAGCCTCCTTCCTGACCTAAACTAGGATCTAGATGAGGACATTCACCCTACAGTGTAATGCATTTTGAATGTAAATTTTGTCTTTTGCTAGGTTGTTTCTACAAGATGTACTCATGTCAGCATACAATCACGCTAGTCTTCTTTAGTAGTCTTTTCTATCTATCACTACTTTCCTCCCTCGAGGATAAGTCACATGAAGCATACATATAACACACTCCCTATGTATTTGCCACAACTTGACACAAATTTTATATAAATTATTCATTTTTGTAAAAAAAATTATAAAAAAATTAATATATGAGTTAAACATATATACATTTAAAAAACCTATGTAACAAGATTCTTAACTCTCCATATCTAACCCCACTTTCCTGTTGATATTATTGACATGAAAATAGGCTTTGTTACAGTACCATGAGCCTTTACTAATATTAAAGGAGTTGTCTATAATGCGACTTTTTGGAGATTCCGGTGACGGAATCCAGCGGAAGAAATGAGGTTAAATCTTGATTTTTAGCAGTTAAAATGGTTTTTTTTAACTGCATATTTTGGATCAAGGCCCTGAAAAACCCTGGGAGCCATTTGATGGTGCAGAAATAGCTATCAAACTTGGGATTCCAATGAATTGCTGCCGGATTTTGACCGGAAAAATCCGCCGAAAAGGCTTTTAAAAAGTCGCATTATAGACTACTGCAATATTAAATGCTCAAAAAATCATAACTTTTCTTCATATGTCACATCTTAATATGACATTTTTTAATTAATTAATTTAATTAAAATGGAAGAAAAGACATAACTACTTAAAAAAAATCCTCAACCTTTGATTTGAAACCACTACTAATAATGTTTTAGAATATTATATGGAGATTCTGATCCCTAAAATGCAGCTAATAACAATTAAAAAAATGTCATTTTCAATGGAATTTGGCAATACAATTTTGTACATGATTACAATATCTTGTTTTTAAAGTACATTATTGAATTTATGGTTTTAGCACCTTAAAAAACTTTTGTTAAATTACATTTTTGAGGAAGATTATGATTTGTATATTTTTTTTTCTTTTCAATCTAATTAAGAAAGAGTCATGTCCACATCTATTAGATTCAATTATAGCATTAAACATTATTAGCTTAGAGTGCTTTATTATGTATTTCTTCTCTATTATGTATTCCCTTCTCATTTTGAAATAATATATACAATTTTAATAATAAAATAATAATATAACTTGAAATAAAATTATAAATTAGTTGATTTGGTAATATAAGATTTATTATGATATTTAATTATGGGGATGTCAGATTAGTATCTCTAACACTAATTAATCTAATTAAATTGTATTTAAAAAAATAGATATTTTAAATTATAGTTTAGTTATATGAATTTAAATTCAAAATAAATGAGATCATAATTACCGGTTTGGGTGTGGATGATTCCATTTAACAGGATCAGATATACACACGAAAAGGAAGGAATAAAAGTTCCAGGAACACAACGTAAAGAAAACACCAAAGGCACAAAATTTCCGGACGAGAATCTATAGCCATGGGTTCACTTCCCAAAGCAGTGAAAGGGTCACCTGATATCACACCAAACACAAAAGGAGATCACATGCAGTTGGCATTAGCGACAAAAGTCATCACGATGGATACGGTGCACAAGGACCATTTTTCAAAGAGCATAAATAGTTTTTCACCGTTTGGTAAAAATATTAAAACTCGTGTAATGTCATTTACTCATTCGAGTTCAGAGTTTAAGAATGTAATAGAAGCTGAAATTCTGGTCATATTTAGAGAAAATCTAGTAAGGATTTGTGTAATTCAAGTTATAGTTGTTAAACTTTAAAATTTAGGTGTCTTAGATGTTTTTGATAGTGCTGAATCCATTTCCACCATCGAAACACGATTTAAACATGTCCCTACAAGATTTTTTGAAATTTTTTTGCCCAGATTCTCGCCACTAAAATAATGAAAATAAAGTTACATGGGAAACTTAAAAATTATAGTAATTATCATTCATATAAATATATTAACAAATAAGTTCATTTCTATTTTCATCATTATATTCATGATTATTTCCACCATTATATTGTGCAAAACGTTGTTGTTCTCAAAACCCTAGTCACCCAAGCTTTTTAAATCTATGCCCTCCATTTTATTGTTTAGAAGAAAATCTACATTTCCAAAGCTTTTATTTCCCATAGTTATTCTTTTTAGCAAATTCATAAACCTTTTAAACTAGATCATAATTTTCAACCCAAGTCCTTAATCTCTTCCCTCCTCCCCTCAAGCATCTCTTTGCCCTACATACATGGTATCATCAATATGATCTATAAAAATCTGGCTAAAAAGAATATCAAAACCTTATTTAAACATTATAAAACACTCAAATGCTCCTTAGACCTATTAAAATATAATTTATCATGGCCTACAAGTTTCCCAGACCCCATGCTTCGATGGAAAGTCCTATATTGGCGAAATAGGTAGATCTCTCCAAGTGAGTCTCAAAGAACATGTCACTGACATTACCCATAATCACACTACCAAATTAGTCATCACTGAACATTCACATAAATACATCCACCCCATTTGGTATGGTGATACTAAAATGCTAGCTATTGAACCTTAGTCCACTCAGATAATCTGAGAATATGTTGAATTCAAAAACGCCCAAACAATTTCAATCTTAAAGACTATTATAAACTCAATCACTCTTGGAAGCTTGTCATTCATCATCTCAATCACTAATTTCCCTCTTATTGGGCTCCTTCTTCTGATCTTCCTCCCCTCTTTTAATCAACCCCCTCTTCCCTCTCATTTCTAGATCTATTCCTCTTCCCTATTTTCTTAAAGCTTATTACTTCCCTCTCTTCTAAGCTTTGTCTTATTTTTTCTTGCTCCTTTTATGTTTCCCTATCCTTAATTTTAGGTCTTTATCATCTTTTAATTCTTCTTCCCATTCTAGGGATTATTTAATCTCTATTAATTTATTTTTTTAATTATTTAATTTTTATTCTAAATCTTTCTTTTCTCTTTTATTGGTCCCTAAATGGCTCTCAATCTTAGGCTATTTATTCTTATTCCTGACATTATTTTATAATCTTTTTCTAGCTTCTTTGTCCTTGATAATGGGTGGAGCGTCCATCCAAAATCTTGAATATAGCTTTCAGAACGATAATCCAACATGAATAAGTGTGGAAACTTCCATACTTAGTCTAAATTCTACATAATTTGGATTTATTAAATAGAAAAAGATATGAAATTTATTAATATTTAATTCTTTAATAAACAATTTAATATATAATATAAAATTAAATGATAAAAAATTTTTAAAAATAGATTCATGTCAATATTTAATAGATTTGAATTAATTTTTATATAATTATATTTATTAGTCCTAGGGGCAGCGCAATTGGTGATTGAAGTAATGTGAGTTTTGAGATAACTAAGAGATCTAAGGCTCAGATCCCCCCAGTTGTGACCTCATTTATGGAGAGGAGGGCAGATCATAGACCCCTAGAGGTTTGCTAGTAGCTACATGTCAGGTGAGTTGCAGGGTTCCTCTGTGATACATAAAAAAATTTCAAGTTTAAATTACCTAAAAAATAATTCAATTAAAAATTATGTATGATTAAAAATATTTAAAAAATCTTATGTACAAACCACCAAACCAAAGTTGATGATTCAAGACATAACTTATTATTCTTCTTGTTAACATAGACAAAAACTAATGGACGTAATTTATATAAACTCATGTGATTGCATTATATTCAAAGGATGTACATATTAATACATAGTTTTATGACCCTTGGTTTTCATCTTCCAAGAGGTTGTTTGAACTTCAATGGTTGTTGGAATTTCTCCACACGAACCCTAACAGATTAGGTGTCCAATATTCCCCCCTTAATCCAAAGGGGTGTATATGAGTCCAATAAGAGAGCTGAAATAAAAAAGTGTGTGGTAGCCAATGGTTGGATGTGCTCTAAAAAATGGTGGTTTAAAGTATACCACTAACCAAATGATATAAAATAACCTGAAGTTTCTACTAGTGGTGGTTTAAGGATGACCACCAAATCTAGAACTAGGTTCAAAGCATTTCCTAAAACAATTTTGAATCTAGCTAGAACCTAAAGTCTTCTACGAAGTGGAAGTGCTCCCTAATAATGGTTTCAATATGACTACAGACTGATGTAACGTAAAATTAAGCCTTCAACGAGTGGTAGTTTAAGGATGGTCACCAACCAAGTTATGCTTATAGAACATAAATATGTCTTTGGCTACGACTTTAACTCTAGCACTGGTCGACACTAGCTCTAGGCTTTGGCAGTTGGATTTGGTTCAAGAGGTGGGTAAGATTTGCTTGATATATATTTGAAGCTAGTAGTTGACCATCAATCCCCCTCGTAATATACAAGGTGAGAATATGAATATATCTCCAATGCAAGATATGTCAATACTTGAGAATGAACTCTGAGATATGACCAATATATCTTCTTGGTCGTTGAATACCATTGCCAAGAGGCGTTCCATCCAAGGTGAATATTTCCTCTTGCAGGAGTCTTATGTCTAGAGAATCAGTCTGAATGATGACTATGTTTTCCACATTGCTCACAAGGATGAAGATCAAAACATTGATCTTTCAAATGGCCAACTTGATCACAATGTTGGCCTCTAATAATTTGAAGTGCTTATGAAAGAGGAGAAAGTGAAAATGAACTGTCTTGAAGGAATCAGACACTTTGAAACTGTATTTGTTTAGAGTCATCTGGAATGTGAAAGTACATATCCTTGTAATATCCAAGACCAGTTATGTGCTTGTTTTGATGACTTATTTCCAAGGTCGAATGACATGCTTGGGAAGTGCAAGTTGAACCTCTGCATCTTCATTCAAATTTGTTCCTAAAATGGCCTCACTGATATGATCAAGTGTTGGTAGCTAATGGAAGTCAACTCTTGACTCAAAAAGGGAGTTAATCTGAACATACACCAATTTAGAATGTTGATTCTTTTGTTGTAGTTATGAATCAAGTTGGATAAACTCAATCTTCTCCTATGCATCTTCTAAAAAAATTTAAATACCAGTGAGAGAGGCCTTGTTGATTTTGATTGTTTTATCAATATTAGACATGATTAGACTGTTAAATAACTCTAATAACTCATCAATCTTGGAAATTTTCTTAACAACTCAAACCCAACAAATGGAGGGTGTCAATTTCAACCAAAAATTCACGTTCTTAAGTCATATAAGAAAGGAATGATGAGAAACCAAATGTATAGTTCTATTACAAATCTGCACCAAAATAATATTCCAATCAACAATAGTTTTCATCCACCACTTGTTGCACCATAGAATGACAATGCTCAGAGAAATAAAAAGTGAAAATGGTGATGTCTCTTCTAAGGACAATTCTTTAATAATACACCCAAGTTTCTTTCTTACATTGAAACATGATTAATATATATATGGGATAAAGCAAAAACCTCTTTCCCTCCAAATTTGTAAATGTAGAAGAAATATGACAAGGTTATGAGTACAATAGTATTGATATCAAGGCTCCATATGGCTTGAAAATTCGTACCCTCCTTCTAATTCTTATCCTCCTTAGAACAATCCTGGATTTCTCAAACAAAACCACTCTTACAATCTTAAGTGCATGGCCCCAACAATATGTATATTTTTACTTAACTTCAACTGAAAAGGTATATCTAAACTAGGATGAATGTGTCCTTGATTATTTCTTAGTTCAAAGTAGGAATGTTATTCGGTGTACTTGGTACATTTGAAGTGTAGGTAGCACATTTGAAAAAGATGGAGAAAATTTACATGAAATTCGAAATACTACTTTTGTTATTTCTAGCTCACATCCTTTCTTCCTATGTGCTTAGGGTAAGAAAAGCCACAAAATGGCCTTTGGATTTTAACATCAAATCATCTTTCCTTGTCACGCCACACACAAAATATTTGTTCTCGGATGCACTAGAAATATTTTAGATATAGCTCTTACCATTCATTGAAACATATAAAAAATATAAGATAAAGAGACAAGGAGAGTGGATATGTTGTGTTTCAACCCCACCATCCGCTATACTTAAAACCATGCAACAAAGGAGAGCAACAAAGGAGAAGTCAACTTTATATTGATGATAACGAAAATCCACCTGTATGAATTCCGTGACGAAGATAAAAGTTCTGACACAAGACTTGTAGAAAAAATACTTCAACTCTTCCATCCTTAATGCTTATGCTGGAGGACGACGTTAGCGACGAAGGCATCATAATACGAAGGTTCTTTTGGTCCCTATCATAAATCTTTGGTAAATTATCATGTGAAATATTTTTCTATTCCGCATTGAGGAGGTTCCATGAACCAACCAAGCATCTTTCCGTTTGGGGGAAATGTCAGTGCATCATTAGCTCCAATGAGATGATAATTTGGTGACTTGACAGTAGATTTGCTCTGAGCGTGAGGCATGGCCATATGCTTAGCATTAGAAATTTCCAAAAAAATAAACAAATTCCTTCATAAGTATGACTTTGAATCTATGGTGTGGGACAAACAGTGTGAGGGTCTCGAGCTACAAACTAACATATGGACTTTGAGTTTGAGCCCATGATTCCTTTTCCTTTCAACTCTTCCACCGCAATCAAATTATATTTGCTAATTGTAAGGTAAAATATGCATTGGTGATGGACCGAATATCTAAATTTTTCAGTGGTGATTTTGTACAAGGCAGAGCGCCCAAGGAAAAGACTTGTAGGAGATTTGGTCCAAACATTGTATATCCAGTGGGATATTTTGATTGGACGACACAAAGAGGGCTTTGTGGATGTGGATTTTGGATCAAAATTACAGAAGAGCAAGAATTTTGGGTTCACTGGGGTGCTAGTAGGAGAAAAAACATGAAGACAGAATCCATGGCATTATGGGGCTTGCTTTGGTACTCTACTTTTTTGGACATTCCCTCCATGCATATTTTTGGGCATTCTCGTATCATTATTGAACATGTACTGGGAAGGAACAAGATACAACATAATACACTCCATGGATGGCTATGCCAAATTGAAAATCTTTGGGCCACTTTTCAAGACTTGTCTATCCAGCATATTGGACGGGAATATAACCAAAATGCAGATCACATGTCTAAGTTGGGTCTATTGGATGAACTAGATGGTATGCACATCCAAATAAAGATGGGGGCATATACTATGGACCCTGGATGTCTACCACTACCGGGATAAGAGATACACTTCCATGGGTAATATACAAAGAAAACGAAATGTTGCATCTAGAAGAGATAAGTTAAAATTTTGTGTATTTTTTATAAATAGCATATATTATTAGTAGATTACCAAGGAACTAAATTTCATAAAAACAAGCACATATTTAGTAATAGTTTTATTTTTTATTACTTTTACAGGATTCACATTTGTGTCACATAGTTTGATGAAGGGAAAAGATGAATATTTGGTCAATGCTTAATGTATGCTTAATGTATATAATAAAAAATGAAGATGAAGGCTATAGATGCCCATATTTCTTGGATTATGTACTGCTTTTTATTTAATACAAAAGCAAACATTTTTTCATGCAAAAAAAAACCCTAGAATATGTTGGATATTGCAACTTGGAGTGAAGACTCTCGGAACATTAAAGAGAATAATTTCTTTCCAACGACCAAAGAGTCGACGAAAACTTGTGAGAGCTTTCTCTCTTCATTGAAGTAGGTTGAAACATTGTCTGGAATCTTGTCACCAAATGAAGTGGTTGTCCCTTCAAATATCTCTACTTTGATAGATTCCATAGAGCATTGTCACATGTTATATGTATTGAGTCTAAAAAGTAGACAACTCACAATCATTTTGATAGTTCATCAAGCACTGACAGGGGTAGAGAACACCTAGAATGGAGTAAACACATAAACAGGGTAAATAGCTTAAACAACTGTCAAGCATTTTTATAGTTCATCGAGCACTGATAGGTGTTGAGAACACCTAGAATGGAGTAAACCCATAAATAGGGTAAATAAATTAGACAACTCACAAGCATTTTGATAGTTCATTGAGCGTTGACAAGTGTAGAGAACACCTAGAATGGAGTAAACACATAAACAGGGTAAACAGCTTAGACAAATCACAAGCATTTTGATAGTTCATCGAGTGCTGACAGGTGTAGAGAACACCTAGAATGGAGTAAACATATAAATAGGGTAAATAGCTTTGAGGAACAGTCTACTAGAGAAGTTCTGAGACTAATTGGTAAGGTTCTATCTGATTTTATTAGTTTATGTTATTTTATTAGCCTATTTGGTAAGTGACTGACTTTTGTGTTTGATTCCAATATGTAGTATTAATATAAACATGAGGTATGTGTATATTAACTATATACCCATGCCTCTTAATATTCTAAAATTTAATATGTTAATGATTAATTAATGGTTAAGCATAATTAATGATCAAACTTATGGTTAGCCATAAGCTTGATTAATGACTGATCTTGATTAGAGATTTATTAACCTTAAAACTTGATTTATAATTAATAATTGTATATTAAATATGATTTATTTAATAATTAAATTAATGAGACTCTTTAAGTTTGACTAACATTTAAAGGACACTATTATTTTATTCAATTAATAAGGGGAGGTTGGGGAATGAACCACTCGGGTGTTAATTAAGGGACAAAGGGGTAGGTGGAGTGATAAGGAGGGATGTGGCTCAAGGACGGTGTTAAGGGGGAGAGTCAAGGCATTGAATTAGAAAGAAAGGTGAGGGGGGAGGGGAGAGAACATTCATGATGTTGATGACATGTGGTTGGGATGGATGAGGAAGGGAGGCATAAGGCAAGAGGAGGAAGATAGAGTGGGGTTCTTCTTCTTCTTCTTCATCCTTTTTGGAGTTGGAAGTGGGGAAAGAGAGGGGCAGAGAATTAAGAGGAGATGAAGGAGGGAGAACTCAGACATATTGGTTTGTGGTTGCTATTTTGGACACATTAAAATTGCGATTGGATTTAAGCTCGAAGGGCTAGGGAAGTTGTAGAGGTTCCCTATGCTGGGAAGTCTGATAGACTTTCCTAGTTGATAATTGATTTTTTAATTTTCCTACAAGTTTAAAAATGGATGACGAAGATTAAAAGAGAGTACAATGATTAAAGGCATCTCCACCATTCAATCTGGAAGCTCCTTCCTATTCCAAAATATACATTCTTATCGGCGCAATTTAAATTATTTTTGTTTTTAATTTTAAACATAAAAAAAACTTAACCATATAAATTAAATGGTTGGTAAATATCGATAGTCATCAAAACAATTTCTTATGATATATCTCACATTACCCGTATTAAAAAAATCATAAAAAATAATTTAATTAGACATTTATTGTTGTTGGTGTTGTTGTTGTTGTTATTTAATTATGAAAATAATTCCAAAGTAAAAAAAGAAATTGGAAGCATGAGGTGCAAGATGGCTCAATTTGGTTGGACCTACTATGCTCATAAATGTTGTTTTCTAAACCCTTCAAGCATAGCAACTCCTTGGCCCCCTTGCTCCTCAACATGTTCTTCAAAACTTGGCCAAAAATATCTAGAAATTTTTATGGGAAGGAGGTAAAGGAAACGCAAAAAATTTCTACCTTCTTAAATGGACAACAGTTTGGGCTCCCAAAATCCATGGGGGTATTGGAATTCGAGAACCCAATATAACGAACTAGGTTATTGGTGAAAAATGGCCTAACACTTCATGACACAACCTTAGAATTGGTGGACCTCAGTATTTAAAGTCAAATACCTTCAACAAGATGGGGAAAGGAGCATCATCCACATTCATATTGCTCGCCATGGATCGACAATTTGGAAGCTCATCTCTGTTGTAACACCTATCATCTACCGTAATCTCTTTTAGATACTTGGAAATGGGAAAAAGAATTATTTCTAGATAGATTTAGTTATGGGTCACCCACCTTTGAAAGATCAACTTGAATTAAACCCTCTCAAGGGCACCCTTGTTGCTCAAAGGAAATCTTCCCTAGCAAATCCCTCACTTTGGGACAAAGAAGTAAACTAGATTGGTTGGCATGTTGGAGAAATTCCCAACAATATCCTCATATTATCGAAGACCCTTAAAGAGAATATGGTTGGATGTGTGCCTTGGAATTAGTAAAACGATCAACTGGGATGGATAACTTGCACATACTTTGTCAAAGAAGGCTATGAAGAGTTTTTGTTCTCCTCCCAAGTTCCCTTGAAATCCATTATCTAGAAAAAGCTCTGGAAAAAAAATTCCAACCCAAACACAAACATCTTTTGTTGGTTATTATCTCCTAGAAAATAATTTGACTGCTAAAATTTGAAGATAAGGGGCATCCAAGGTCCCTTTGGATGTCCTCTATGTAAATAGCAAGAAGAATAAATTACTCACATATTTATGGTATTTCCATACTGTAAATGAGTATGGGAAAATCTCCTTGCTCTTTGCTCTCCAGATGGCCGAAAGACCTTCAAGCATTCTCTACCTCCTAGCATAAACATTATTGCATGTTGCTCTTAGGAAAACCTTGATTCAAGTGGTTCTGGAATTCTCTTCCAAAATTCCTTTGTTCAACATATTTTGTTATCGAGGAATAATGCCATCTTAAAAATCTACATCAGCCTCCCATATTCACCGCCATGAAAGAAATCACAAAGTGTGCTGAATATGGGAGCTTATCTCTTGGTAATCTCAATCCTTCTCTTGACACCCTACAACAACACTGGTTGAATATGTTCGTGGATCCATGGAAACGACACTAAATTTTTTTAAACAAAGCTCAAAAAGTTGATCGAGGCTAGATTCTTAGGCTTTCAAGTCAGGATTTGGGAGAGTGGAGGAAAGATAAGTAATGTTGGATACTCCAATTTGATGGGGCCATACAGAAGAATAATGGGGTGGTAGGAGGGGGAGGGGTTCTTTGTAACCCTGATGGAAAATTTTTAACAAGGTATTCATTGGGATTGGGGCATATGACCAATATCCAGGTCGTTATGCATGACATTTTGCATGGCTTACTTCTTGGATAAGACTATACGTGCTTCTAATATTGCTATTATGGGGTATTCACTTATAATCATCCAATACCTACAAAATAGAACCTGGCCAAGGGATCAACATGTGTAACTCCTACTCCAAAGATTATTAATATTGCTAGAGGATTTCTCTCATAAATCCTTCTTCCACGATCAACGAAACCATACAAGGATGTTGATCATCAAACTAGCAAGGCATGCCTTCTCAAAGCGGGACAAACAAAATTCAATGGTGTAAAGTGGTGGAAAAATCTATCTTGGCATCCCCCCCTTTCCTAAAAACAGATTTCATGGTCTTAAAACACATTCATATTCCCTCGCACATTGTAAACATTGATTATATTGGGACAATTGAGTTAATATTGGATGCAATACGTCTATCAAAGTGGCAACTTTAGTTCAACAAGCACATGCAAGCTCCCTTGAAGCGTACTTCTACATGTTCACAATATAATGGTATGGCGATGACCTAATGTCAGTGCTCGCCCTCCATCTCCACTGGTTATTTCCATTAGGGTAGTGGTATTTTAAGTTTTTTGTGGTGACATTAAAATCAATGTATGTGAGTAGTCCAAATTGATGTATAATTCAATAGTTCACCAGTACTCCCAAGCTTGTGGATTTCCCCAATTTGGTAACCCATGGTTTTGATGTAAGTCGAAGGTCTTAGAAGTTGGTAAGGGCCTGTCATTGTTCTTTGAAGGTTTTTTTGGCTTCAATTCTATGTTTTTTTTAGTTGCACCACTACTATGCTCAACGAATTCATGCTTTAAGGGCGTTATGTTGGTCTGGTTTTCCTATCATCACTAGGTCTTGACACAATTGTATTCCTCATCCATTGTTGAACAGGGAAGTTACATATTGGTGAGCCTCGAATCTTAGTTTGAAGGGTCGTTGTTATGGTTCATTACACCTATTATTCTCTCTTCATTTTTTAAAGCCATTGCAACCAATATTTTTTCCTAGAAATTATGGGGTCTACCTTGCTATAGGAAAACCCAATATTTAATTCTTGCAGCCAAGGTCTTTTTCCTCTATTGAAGCCATGAATTATTAAGTGGGTGTCCCCTAGTTCTAGCGCTTGGTCTGATCTATTATACTCTGCCATCTCAATGGGTTATCCACCCTGAAATCCATTAATGATTGTTAATTCTAGTTCAAGGTGGCGCAAAGTTTCCAAATCTAAGTCTTCTTCCCATCCCCAGGTCACTTGAAATGAGAGCCAAGAAAATCAAAGAACCTGCTTGTGCACAAAATCCTAGTCACAATTGTAGTCAACTGAAGGAGACTCTACACCTGGATATTCTTGAGACTAACATGAAACTTCACGACCAATGGAGAACCATCATTTAACTATTGGAGGAAATCCAGGAATTAAAGAGAAGATTGGGCCATTCGGGTGACAAGATGGACTCTCTCTATCAACAAATTGAAGGCCTTAAAAAACAGATCATTGTCAAAAACTATTAGAACTGAGAATCAAGTGTTAACATTAGGTGTGCAGGAAGAACTAAACTCGGATCTATATGAGGACATTCACCCTATAATGTAATGTATTCTCAACTTAAATTTTGTCTTTTTCTAGGTTGTTTCTACAAGATGTACTCATGCTGTCATACACTCACACTAGTCTTCTTTAGTCGTCTTTTTGATCTATCGCTACTTTCCTCCCTCAAGGATAAGTCACGTAAAGCATACATGTAACACAGTTCCTGTTTATTTTCCATGACTAGACACAAATTTTATATAAATTATTCATTTTTGTTAAAAAAAATGATATATGAGTTAAACTTATATACATCTAAAAAAACCATGTATCAAGATTCTTAACTCTGGAGATCTAACCCCACTTTACCGTGGATATTATTGACATAAAAATAGGCTTTGTTACAATACCATGGGCTAATGTCATGCTTTACTAATATTAAATGTTCAAATAATCATAAGTTATCTTCATATGACACATGTTAATATGACATTTTTTAATTAATCAATTTAAATTAAAATAAAAAAAAAGAAGACAAAACTACTTAAAAAAAATCTCAATGTTTGTCTTGTAACTACTACTAATAATGTTATAGAATATTATGGGGAGGTTAAGATCCCTATAATCCATTTAATAAGTGTTGAAAAAATTGTTTCAATGGAATCTCACAATACAATTTTGTGTTGTTTTTAAAGTACATTATAAAATGCATGGTTTTAGTACCTTAAAAAGCTTTTGTTGAGTTATATTTTTGCCCAAGATTATGACTTTTTCTTTTCAATCTAATTAAGTAAAAGTCATGTTCACATGTATTAGATTTAGTTACAACATTAAACCATTATTTCTTAGTGTGACTTTATAATGTATTCCTTCTTATATAATTAATCACACATTTTTTTATTTTATAATAAAAATAATAATCATATAACTTAAAATAAATTTATAAATTAGTTATTTTATGATTTTTTTAAAATTATTTAATAATATGAGATTATTATGATATTAATACGATGATATCTATTAACATTTACCAACCATTTAAATTCTATAATTAATCTAACTAAATTATATTAAATAGAAAACCAATCTAGCTTTGACTAAAATTATGCAAAACTTGATAAGTGGGATGTCTTTTTAAAATAGTTTAATTCCCTATAATAATTTGGTGGTACGATACACAAACTATTCCATTTAATACGCAAACTACAGGCTCTAAGGTGAGATAGCATTTTCATGGTGAGATACACAACCTATTCGATCTAGGGTGTGATGGAAATTTTAGATACCTATTACATTCATGGTATCATAGTTACGGGTTTGGGTGTGGATCAGATAAACATACGGAAAGGAATAAAATTTCCAAGAACATAACGTAAAGAGAAGTCGCTGTCATTTAGGTCTGTGAGTTTGCTTTATGTGCGTGTCCATTCTCAAAGAAAGATTTGTACCCAAGGTCACGAGTTCGAATGTCGGCGTTTACTTTACTAGTCACTGTGGAAAGCCTACCGTTCATTAGTTCAATCAATAATTTTCCTTCTTTTGTTTGTAGCTCTTTTTAATTTATCTTCTTACTGGGCTCCTTTTTTTATCTTCCTCCCATTTTTTAATCAACCCCTTTTGCTTCTCATTTCTAGATATATTCCTCTTTTCTAGTTTTTTTAATCTTATTCCTTCCCTTTCTTTTAAATTATTATTTTTTCTTGCTCTTTTGTTCTCCATTTTTAATTTTAAGTTTTTATCATTTAATGATTATTCTTCTTATTTTATAAATTATTTATTCCTTCCCTTTCTTTTAAATTGTTATTTTTTCTTGCTCTTTTGTTTTATTTGATTTTTATTAAATTATTTAATTTTTATTTTAAATCTTTTTTTTTCTTTTTTTTCTTTTTTCCGTGAATGGCTTTCATTCTTCGCTATTTATTCTTATTCCTAACATTCTTTTATCATTTTTCTTTAGCTGTTTTGTTCTTGATGATGGGTAGAGTTTCCACCCAAAATCTTGAACATAACTTTCCGAACAATAATTCAACACGAAAAAGTGTGGAAACTTGGGTCTACTTAGTCTAAATTCTACATAATCTAAATTTATTAAATAGAAAAAAGTATGAGATTTATTAATATTTAATTTTTTAAAAATATTAATTTTAGTATATAATATAAAATAAATTGATACATTAAAAAAATAGATTAATCTCAATATTTAATAAATCTAAATTAATTTATCTATAATTCTAATTATTAGTCCTAGGGGGCAACTCATTTTGTGATCGAAGTAATGTGAATTTTGAGAAAACTAAGAGATCCAAGGTTCAACCCCCCCTGGTTGTGACCTCGTTTATGGAGAGGAGGGCAGGTCGTACACCCCTAGAGGTTTACTAGTAGCTACATGTCAGGCGATTTGCAAGGATCCTTTGTGATACAAAAAAATTATTTAAGTTTAAATTACCTAAATATTAAATAAATTAAAAATCTAGTATAATTAAAAATATAAAAAAAAGCTTATGTAACCAAACCACCAAATCACCAAACCAAAGTCGATGATTCAAGACATAACTTATTATTCTTCTTGTTAAACACACACAAAAACTAATGGGAAGAATTTAGATAAACTCGTCTAATTGCATTATATTCAAAGGTTGTACATATTAATACATAGTTCTATGATCCTTGGTTTTCATCTTCCAAGAAGTCCTTTGAACTTCAATGACTGTAGAAATTCTTCCACACCAACCCTAACAAATTAGATGTCAAATATTCCCCCCCTTAATCCAAATGAGTGTATATGAGTCCAAGAAGAGAGTTGAAATACAAAAGTGCATGATAGCCAATGGTTGGATGTGCTCTCTGAAATGGTGGTTTAAGGAATACCACTAACAAAATGAGATAAAATAACCTAAAGTTTCTACTAGTGGTGATTTAAGGACGACCACCAACTCTAGGTTCAAAGCAATTCCTAAAATAATTTCAAATCTAGCTAAAACCTAAAGTCTTATACAAAGTGGAAGTGCTTCCTAATAATGGTTTCAATATGACTATAGACTAATGTAACGTAAACTAAAGCCTTCAACGAGTGGTGGTTTAAGGATGGTCAACAACCAAGTTATTATTATAGAACATAAATTTGTGTTTGGCTACGAATTTGACTCTAGCATTAGCCGACTCTAGCTCTAGACTTTGGGAATTGGATTTGGTTCAAGCTATGGCTAAGATTCGCTTGATATATCTTTGAATATAGTAGTTGACCATCAACCCCTCACCCTCCCCCTTGTCAGATACAAGGTGAGAATATGAAGATATCTCCAATGCAAGATGTGTCAATACTTGAGAATGAACTCTAAGGTATGACCAATATATCTTCTTGGTTGTTGAAGACCATTGCCAAGCAACGTTCCATCCAAGGTGAATCTTTCCTCTTGCAGGAGTCTTATGTCTAGAGAATCAGTCTGAATGATAACTATGTTTTCCACAATGCTCACAAGGATGAAGATCAAAACATTGATATTTCACATGGCCAACTCAATCACAACGTTGGCCTTTGATAATTTGAAGTAGTTGTGGACGAGGAGAAAGTGAAAATGAGCTCTCTTGAAGGAATCAAACACTTTGAAACTATATTTGTTTGGAGTAATTTGGAATGTGAAAGGACATGTCCTTGTAATATCCAAAACCAGTTATGTGCTTGTTGTTGATGACTTCTTCCCAAGGCCTAATGATAGGCTTGGGAAGTGCAAGTTGAACCTCTACATCTTCATGAAAATCTATTCCTAAAACGGCCTCATATTGGTAACTAATGGGAGTCAACTCTTGACTCAAAAAGAGAGTTAATCTAAACATACACTAGTTTAGAATGTTGATTATTTTGTTGTAGCTCATCTTGATGTAGTTATGACTCAAGTTGGAGAAACTTAATATTCTCCTATGCATCTTGTAAGAAAATCCGAATACCAGTGAGAGTGGCCTTGTTTATTTTCATTATGTTATCAATATTGGACATGATTAGAGTGTTCAATAAGTCTAATAACTCATCTTAACAATTCAAACTCAACAAATGGAGGGTGTCAATTTCAACCAAAATGCACGTTCTTAGGTCATATAAGAAAAGAATGATGAGAGACCAAATGCATAGTTCTATTAGAGATCGACAACGAAATAATATGCCAATCAACAATAATTGTCATCCACCAGTTGTTGCACCACATAATGACAAGAAATAAAATGAGAAAATGGTAATGGCTCTTCTAAGTACAATTCTTCAATAACAGACCCAAGTTTCCTTCCTACATTAAAATGTGCTTGATAATATAAGCAATAAAGAAATACCTCTTTCCTTCTAAGGCATAGCTACTTTTTTGAAGATGCAACTTTGTAAATATAGAAGAAATATGACAAAGTTATGACTACAATAGTATTGATATCAAAGCCCCATATGACTTGCAAAATTCTTACCTTCATTCTAATTCTAATTATTACCCCTCCTTCTGGAACAAGAACAATCCTGGATCTCTCCAACAAAACCACTCCTACAAACTTAAGTGCATGACCCCAACGATATGTAGTTTTTTTTGCTTAACTCTCATTTAAAAAGTATATCTCAACTGGAATGAATGTTTCCTCGATTCTTTCTTAATTGAAAGTGGGAATGTTATTCGGTGTACTTGTTGCATTTGAAGTGTAGGTAGCATATTTGAAAGAGATGGAAAAAATTTCCACGAAAGTCGAAATACTACCTTTGTTATTGCTAGCTCACATCCCTTCTTCCTATGTGCTTAGGGTAAGAGAAGCCACAAAATCACCTTTGGATTTTAACATCCACTCATCTTTCCCCGTCATGCCACACTCAAAATATTTGTTCACAGGTGCACTAGAAATATTTTAGATGTAACTCTTGGCATGCATAGAAACATAAAAATAAAATAAAAGAAAGAGACATGGAAAGAGGATGTGTTTTGTTTCAACCCCACCATCTGCCATACTTTAAACTATGCAACAAAGGAGAAGTCACCCTTTTACTGATAATAACGAAAATCCACCTGAATGAATTCCCTGATGAAGAGAAGAGTTCTGACACAAAACCTATAAAACAAAAAACGGCTCAACTCTTTTTGCCTCAATGCCTGTAGCGGCTGGAGGACGGCGTTAGCAAGGAAGGATACTTACGAAGGTTATTTTGGTCTCTATCATAAATCCTTGGTGAATTATCGTGTGAGTGTTTTTTCTATTTCGCTTTGAGGAGGTGCCATGAACCAATCAAGCATCTTTCCGTTTGGGTGAAATGTCAGTACATCATCTGCTCCAATGAGATGAGAATTTGGTGACTTGACGGTCGATTCGGCTTGAGTGTGAGGTACGTCCGTGTGCTTAGCATTAGAAATTCTCAAAAAATTAAACAAATTATAATTGGCTCCATAGTTATGACTTTGAATCTGTGGTGTCATGAGACAAACAGTGTGAGGGTTTCAAGCTGCAAACAAACATACAGATTTTGAATTTGAGCCCACGATTCCTTTTCCTTTCAACTCTTTCACCTTCTCAACAAACCTCGGAATATGGTGGATACTGCAAGTTGGAGTGAAGGGCCTGGGATCGTTGAACGGAATAATTTCTTTCCAACGGCCAAAGAGTGGACGAAAACTAGCGAGAGCTTGTTCTCTTCATCGAAGTAGGTCGAAACGTTGTCTGGAATCTTGTCACCAAATGCAGTGGTTGTTCCTTCTAAGATCTCTGCTCTGGTAGATTCCACAGAGCGTTGTCACATGTTTTATGTACTGATTCTGAAAAGTAAACAACTCACAAGCATTTTGATAGTGCATCGAGCGCTAACAGGTGTAAAGAACACCTAGACTAGAGTAGGCACATAAATCACAGAGTAAATAACCTTGAGGAATAGTTTGCTAGAGAAGTGCCTAGGTTTATAGGATCTTATTATTTTATTAGCTTATTTGTTAAGGGATTGATATTTATTAGCTTATTTGTTAAGTGATTGATTTTTATGTGTGATTTTAATAAATAATATTAGTATATATATATATGACGTATGTGTATGTTAGCTATATACTCACACTTTCTAGTATTCTAAAGTTTAATATATTAGATGATTAATTAATGGTTAAGCATGATTAATGATCGAGTTTATCTTTAACTTTAAACTTGATTAATGGTTAATCTTGATTAGTGATTAATTAACAATCTGATTTATAATTAATAATCTATTTTAAACATCATTTATTTAATAATTAAATTAATGAGATTCTTTAAATTTGACTAAAATTTCAAGGACACTATTATTTTATTGAACTAATAAGGGGTGGTTGGGGAATGAACTACCCAGGTGTTAATTAAGGGGCATAGGGGTAGGTGGAGTGATAAGGAGGGATGTGGTTTGAGGAGGGTGTTAAGGGGGAAAGTCAAAGGCATTGAATTTGAAAGAATGGTGAGGGGGCAAGAGGTACAACATTGATGATATGTGGTTGGGATGGATGAGGAATGGAGGCATAAAGCGTGAGGAGGAGGACAATGGAAGGGAGGTCGGGATCGGGGTGGATGGTGTTTTTTGGAGTTGGAAGTGGGGAAAGAGAGGAGGAGAGAACTAAGAGGAGAGGAAGGAGGAAGAACTCAGACATATTGGTTTATCGTTGGAGGGCGTTGGATCTATTTTGGACACATTACAGTTGCAATTGGATTTGCGCTGGAAGGGCTAGGGAAGTTGTGGAGGTTCCCTAGGCTAGGAAGTCTCATAGATTTTCCTAGATTTTCAATATGAGCACCACAACCAAGATAACATATTACGTAGTTTTTTCTTCTTGTTTTATTTATGTAAATCGCTAAGTTGAAATCAAGTTCCTTACATGCTTTAATATGTTGTAAATGAAGTGTGTTATTTTTCTTATATGCTATTGTAAAAAATTATTATGTTGTGAATATGCTATTTCTTTTTTACTTTGAAATTATAAAAAATTATTTATAGTTGAGGACTCTAAGTTGGTTCCCCACACAATCAAAGACATGCATAGAACAATCAGGTGTGTTAGGTTTATAATCTGGCAAACAAAGAAGTACAACACTCTAGTGTAGTGTTGACACACATAACCGACATAAAGAGAAATGGCACAATATTGATGAGTGTGAATAGGTTAAGGCCACACAACTTATGACTCAAACTTAAGAAAGATAAGAATGATATTGATGAGTGTACATAGGTTAAGACCACACTACTTATAACTCAAACTTAAGTAAGATAGAAATGTACTTGCTATAAAAATGATATTGATAAGTGTGCATAGGTTAAGGCCACACAACTTATGACTCAAATTTAAGTAAGATATGAATGTGCTTGTTATATCATGTTAAACGCACACACAAAATAATAGACAAAATTTAGATAAACTAGTGTGATTACATTATATTCTCAAATTATACATATTAATAAACAATTCTCTGATTCTTGATTTTCATAATCCAAAAACCCATTTAAACTATAATGAATATTAAAGTTCCTCTACACCAATCCTAAATAAGTGTTCAACCCTTTTTAAATAAAAATATTTAAATATCCAAACTTTTCATTTAAATATTACAAGCTACATGTTTAAATATGCAAACTCAGTTAAACTAAGAACTGACCCATTACAATTTAAATTTTTTTTATGGACCTGACCAATTAGATTTAGATCAACGAAAAATAACCCAAGTTTGAAAATCTTTGAATTCTCAACTTTATGTATAATCAAATTGCATTATCCAATTTATTATATCAAAAACTTAGCTTATTATCCATACTTGCTTTTAAAGTACGAGGAACTTGGGTATTTCTGTTGTTCACTTTAAGCCAGTAAACATATTCAAACAATTCAAAATTCCAAGTTTATAAAAGGTGTCAACATTTCACAGGAATTCCCATTGTCTAAAAATTTAATGTGCCACAACAATCTACATTGATTTATGGGACCAAATATCACTGAGACCAGACATGCTCCCGGAATTTGGCATTCCAGTAGTAAAAAAAACTCCACGGTCTTCTAGAAATCTAGTATGACCCAATGAGGGCCGAACTCAGACTACGGGAGAGTACCCCTGATCAATTTCATGCACTGATCAATCTCAGTAATACACCCAATCAAATTAAGATAACATATGCATTATACTCTTAGATTATTATGAGTACCCCTTAACTATAGATTCATTCATAATGAATTCAAAACACCATAATTCTGTTCATTCTAGTGATTAATCTATTTATTTTAATAGAAAAAGAATAAAAAATCGAGAAACTTATCACAGAAACACAATTCCTTATTTAAGAAACATCACGTGTTTTTATGTCTTTTATGTTGATAATATTAATATTTTTATAGAATTTAAAATATATTTATAGAAATAAAATTGCTCCCGTTGCCGAACAATCTATAATTTTAATAATTTAAAATGAATTTTTGATTAAAAATTTTGAATTTAAAATAGATATATGTTAATAATATTTCTTCTTAATATGATTGAGATGACTGTAGATAAGCGATATTTCTTCTTGGCTAGGAGAGATTCAGTAATCGATGATAATGATGTATCGACTTTAGGTTAACTTTTGTGACTCTAATGGTAGGTTTAATTATGCTGAACAACTGAACAATATGAAGGATAAAGATCGGTAGGAGTACAGAATATTATTGACAAAATATGTTAAGCTATAAATAAAATAGTATCTGTTATAGCGACGAGCATTGTCAAAATAGTATCTGTTATGGTGAGGCATAAAATTTCTTGGAAAGGAAAAATATATTTTGAGATTTTATAAGAAAGTAAAAATACAATTTTTGGCTGTTTAGCAGTATATTTGATAATTAAAAAAACTGGATTGAGAATAAAATTTATATATCTTAGATTGTAAATATATTTTGAAATTTAATTCAATCTTATTTGTATGGGATTAAACCGTTTAAAAGATAAAACAGACAACAGTAGATATTTCAAAAATGGAAATTAATCTAGTATTTAATAGCAAAGTTTTTTACTGGATAACATGTTTGCCATTAATAACAAAATAGATAACTCATATCATTAGACACTTTTGACATGAAAACTAATCCAATATCTAATAGAAAAACTTCCTTGAATAACAGACAACTCATTACTATTAAACACCTCTAACACAAAAACTAACCCAACATCTAATAGAAAAACTTCCCATAAATTTTTCATATATATAATTAACCACTAATCATATTACTCCTATGATTTACCGATTTTAGTTTGCAACTGTTCTAAATGAAAAACACTTATGCCAGTGCTTCCATTGAACCAATCCACAAAGACTTTTAAATCCCTCTCCCATATAAATACTCTTCCCTACTGAAATATTTTCATGTGGTTGCTCGAAAACCACAATATCTCACATAGGGAATGTGAAATACATTTAAGTCTATGGAGCTTTCTCAAATTCGGTCAGTGATAATTGAGGCACCAGGCCACGAACTGGAGTTGATACCAAGAATTATGGAATGAACATTCTTGGGATCATCCACAATTTTGCACCCCTAGTTAGCTAACTTCTATATCCGGCCTGCTCAGCTATATGGCCGCTTTCTGGATTTCAATATTGGTAGTCTGCACATTGCTCTTATTATCATATTGGGATGACGCTGGATTTTCTGGTACTCGAAACCTGGCATATATATCAGTTCTGTAAAATTGCCTCGTTCTCAAAACAAGAATGCCAGAAATCAGAGCTCCAAAAAAGGTCACGAGCGTCATAATGATAAACGAAAGCCGAAAACATTCGTGGCCAGTGCAAGTAATCTGAGCTTGAGACAAACAATTCTGGAGAGCAGCACACTGCCTTCTTGCTTCTCGGTCGTACAAATTTCCGACAACTCTCACAGACAGAAGATAAGATCCCAAGGGGCTTGCCGCTGCTCCAAGATTATAAAGAGTACCGTAATACTTGAGACCAAAAAGCTCCGAGATGACAGCAAACAATACAGGCCACTGAGCTCCAAAACAAAGTCCAATTATGATGGATGCAACGTACAAAGAACCAGGAAGAGCGAATGCTATGAAAATATGCCCAATACAAGCAACAAATAAAACTATTGTCATCACCAGCGGCCTGGGAAATCTATAATTTATGAGAAGGATCTCTGATAAAAAACCAGCAACAACACGACCTAGAAAATTCCATATGCTAATAAGAGCAACAAAGGTGCTTATATTCTGGTGGGTGTAGCCAAGAGCTTTCCCGATCTGTCCCATATTATCAATGGCGGTCAGAGTTGATCCAACCCCACAAGTAGTGGCCACAAACAGGATCAGCATATCGGTGCTTACGAGAGCTTGAGGAATTGTAAAGTCATCTCCTCTTTTGGGGCCTTTGAACAATTTCACAATACGCGATCTAAGAGAAAATCTCACTTTTTGGCTGTGATTATCAGTAGATTCTGCGCTTGTCATCAACATTCCTTCATTTGGGTAATGTTGGGTTTCGGTTTTCTTCTCTTCATTTTCTTTTGTACTCACAGTGATCTTGGCATGATCTATAACTTCAAGTTCTACGGTTGAGCTCTCGGTGAAAATCTGTTGCTGCTTCGTTTTGTCCATCTCTGCCTTTGCAATCACCACGAGAGGAAGAGAAAGGAAAACCACGATAATCGCAACCACGATTCTGTAGCCTACAACTGAAAAATGCTCTGTGCCATTCTCAACCACGATGAGAACCATGAGAAACCCTGCCAATCCCAGAGCTATGTAGAGAAAATGGTAGAATCGCTTCAGTTCATTTTTTTCTGTGGTCTCCTTTGTGGGACGAACTATAAACATGACAATCAGAGAAAGTGCACTGGGCAACCAGCCCAGTAGCAAAATCACACCAGCAGATCCACTGGCACTATTCCCATAAACTGCATGATATATCTGAGTAAACATTGCTCCACTCAAACCCACAAATCCTTTCAGAATCCCCAGCACAACTCCCCGGCTCTGCGGGAAATTCTTGACACAGGTAACCATAGATCCTGTGTTGGCAAATGTCTGGGAATTAGCTCCAATGCAGATATACAGATACATCTGCCATAGCTTCGGCTTGGCAACTCGTCCGGTTACAGACAACCATACCATGGAATACCCAACGATATTCATGATGGCTCCGACCAAGAGCACAACCCATGGAGGACTGATTTCATTGAAAAGACCCGCAACAACCCCAAGATTTCCACCGAGATCCTTGAAAAATCCCAAGGTATCCAGAGTGCTCTGGTCATAGCCCAGGGCTGTTTTGATTACTTCTGAGTAGAGGCCAAATATGTAGGTGCCACCAGCACAGGACATAATAAGGAAGGACACAAACAGTACAAACCATCTTCCCTTTACCATTCTTTTAGCCAAATCAAAAATATCCTTTCTCTCCATCATCTTCACCATTTCTACTAACAGGAATCACTCTGGCACTGATTATTGAATATGGATAACCAGAACTCCCCGTAGTCTATAGCTAGGCCGGTACTCAACACAGTGTCTCTGTATTTTAAGCTATAGGCTAGCGATAAAACATGGCGTCGAAACCCAATGGCGAAGATGTTTGGATTGCCAGCAGAATGTCATGCACCCCTTAAATAATAATTGGAGCATTTGAATTGATAGGTGAAGCGTGCAACCGCTAAATGGGGTTTTGATAAGGTGATGTAAAAACCGCTTTGTTTTCGGCTCAGAGAATTCCGCTAATATTAACGTATTTTTTCACTAATTTCACATTTTTTTTTTATAAATTAGGTATCAAATGAACAATAAAGAAAGTTATTATTTCTTGCTATCTTATAAATTAGTTATCCAATCAACAATAAAGAAAGTTATTATTTCTTGCTATCTGTAAAAGTAGGTTAATTTATTAATGTTTATTTAGGAAAACTACACTGGTCAAAGAAAACTATACTAGCTAGAAGTCCCCAGCAGACTTTCACACTGCTAGGTATTTCTGAAAATAGTTATTATTCTCTGCTTTTATTGCTATCTGCAAAAAACAAGTTGACTTATTATTGCATTTTATAAAAAACCGAGCCAAAAAGACCATACCAACTAGAAATCTAGAAACAAAATTTCACACCTGCCAAATATATTTGAGTCTCAAACCATTAACCTGTTCTCTGATATTATCAGGAAAAAAAAAAGCAATTTGATAAAATCCCAAATCCAAATCTTAAAAAAAACAAACAAACTTGTTTAAACCTTTTATTAGATTCCACACAGCCGCCTTGCACTGAATGATTATGTCTGGTCGATTTGTGGGTTATCCACTTTACACCTTTCATCAAACATATTCAAACTGCTTCTCTTTCTAGGTACGAATTTAAATTAAACCGTTTAATTTAAAAATTCTATTTGGGGAATGAATTTATATTTAATTTAGAAAAATATACGATACATATTTTTATTGTATATTAAATTTATAATGATAATGATGGTGGTTAACGTGTGATGAGACTAAACATTAGTCTATCGGATCTAAAGAAACAAATTATTTATTTTGATTTAAGATTTTATTTTTATGCTCAAAAAGCTTGGAGAGAAGCCTCCCGAGCTCACTATAATTTTGACATTGTAAAAGGCTAGGAAGGTTAGTGTTGTAACAAAGATTGTGAAACTGAGAGCTAATGTGGTTGTACGTGGGGCACTCTAAGAGGAAGTGGTTTTGATCCTTGAAGTTCCGATTCTCACATGTATGGCAGATCCTTTCCATCCATGGCGTTTTAGGAACTGCCCAGTGACCTCTTTCACTATGGAGCTCATGAGAATTCGTTCTAATCTTTGCTATATTACTTTTCTTCTTTGAGCTAGTTAAAATAGAGAGATACTTTTGATCTTCTAGGGTGGGGTTGATGACTTTCTTATAATAACTTAATTTTCTTTTAGCTGCTAATTCTTAGACCACATTTTTTCTTTGAACTTAGAAGTAACAATATCTTTAATGTAGCTATGTTTTGCAATGCATCATTCTCGTTGATCTCCCAATAGTTTAACCAGGCCCTTATGTCTTTATGCCACCCCTGATTGAGCCTTAGGTGGTTTTGGCTGGAATTTAAAGCTAGCTTAGGAAGTCTATGATCGTCTATGTTATTGACTTTGTGCTTGTACATCAGAAACTTAATCATAGATATGCTCTCAATAGGGGAAATACCTGCTTCTATAAGGAGAATAGGATAGGGTGTATTACTTTTAATTTTCAGGTTATAAGTTATAAAATGCTTCTGGATTTGCTCAATCTTTCTGCATGATTCTCTGGAGATGCTGCAACCCCAAACCTCATAGCCATATGAGATAACAGGAGTGACTAAAGTTTCAAAGAGGAACTTCTTTTTATCCCACATTACAAGGTTTGCTGTTTTACAATTACTTTCAAGACCAAAATCAACTTTCCACCCCCCATTAATCCTTGTCTCAATGCTATGGTTCCAATTGAGCTTGTGATGAATATCAATTCCTAGGTACTTGTAAGAATACACTTCCTCCAAGTTATTATTGTCATACATAAAATTAGCGTAAGTGTCCTCCTTGGATTTGATAATCATAACTTTTGTTTTGTTAGTGTTAACGGTCATACCCATGGTAGAGCAGGAATCCTTAAGAAGCCTGAGTTGCTTATCAAGATCAGATGGGCACCTTGCCAAAAGAACAATATCATCAGCATAGAGAAGAAGGATGACGACTATCCCAGCTAAGATCGTGCCATCACATCCTGCTTCCTCTAAATAGCCTTCGAGCTTATCGATGTAAATGCCAAAGAGGGTAGGGGAGAGGGGGCAACCTTGTTTAACTCTGATGTTACACTTAATATCGTTCGACCACCCCTCATTTCTCTTTAGCTTGGCAATTACATTCTCGTATAACCTTATAGCGGCAGCTCTCAACTCGAGAGGAACCTTTAGCTCTTCTAATCTATTCCAAAGGTTGTATCTAGGAACCGTATCGAAAGCCTTTCTAAAGTCCACAAAGTAGCAAAATAAATTGGATTTATCATTCCGACATTCCTCCGCAATGATCCTAAGCGTAACGAGGTGGTCTATTGTTGAGTGATGCCTTCTGAAACCTGCTTGGCCTTTAGCTCGCTTACTTTCACTTTCAAGCCATATGCTTAACTTCTTTTCCAAAATACTACCATATAACTTGGCTAAGAGAGGGCTAATCATAATTGTTCGATAATTAGAGGGGTTATTTGTATCCCCACTTTTAAAAATAGGGATAATGAGGCTCTTAGTCCAAGGTTTAGGGAACCCTTGCTTGACTGCTTGATTGAAAAGCTTGTGGATGTGGGGGATGAGGACATGACCTCCATTTTTCAAGATTTCCACCTGGTAACCTTCAATGTCCTTAGCTTTCCCATTAGCGAGATGATTAACCCCAAACTTAATGTCTTCTAAAGAGAAAACTTCTTTCATTGTGAAAAGGGTTTCCAAATTATCCATGACATTTGGAGATTCATAAAGCTTTTTAAGATAGGAATTCCAATCGTGAAGAATAATTTTATTATTATCTTTAGTCTTCCTAGTCAAAATCTGCCTCCAAAATTTCTTAGGAGCTACCTTAGAGAGGTGTAAGAGATTCTCTTGTCTTTGACGAATGTATTGCCTCTTTTTCCTTTTAGTTAGGGCTTTGTATATTTTTATCTTGCCCATTTTAAGAGATTCGTCAGCAACTTCCTTAATTGCTCTCCTCGCACTTTTACAATCTTTGTCATACCATGGATTGGTTTGCTATTTCTTTTATTATTTGAAACTTCAATCGAGAACTTGTTAATAGAATATGAGAGGGTTGTAGTAAAATTATGATAGAGGTCTTCTATGTTGTCTATACTAGATAAAGGGAGCAAATTAGTTTTTAATTCATTTAGAAAGAGATCTTTTTTATTTCTATCAAATATTAAGTTCTTTTCGCTGTAAGTATTATTTTGTGGGAACTCTATGCATGACAAAATTGAGAGTTATAAGTAAAGGCCTATGATTAGATTCAGGTTCGTGGTCGTTTAGGATGTCAATATTTATTACATTACAACTGGTAAAATATTAAAATGTGAAGTTCTTATTATGCTAAATTACAACTTGTGGTTGAGCTAAATAACTTCAAGTAGTCCAAATTACTTTTTTTCCTTTGAGCAGTCATGCTAATAAGACCTTGTGACACATGTTGAATATAGACAAGGCCGACATTTATTTAAGGTTTTTTTTTTCTATCTAATATGCATGTCCTTATTATAATTATTTTGTCTAAGCTTTTATATTTTAAGTGTCAATAGGCATGTGATTAATAAGAATATTATAGTAAAGTTTTAAGAATGGAACTCTATTGAAATTTAATATTTTGAGTGGATATATTATTTATTGTCAAAATATTTAAATGGAATTTAATATTTTAAGTGGATATTTTATTTATTATTAAAATATTTGAATAAAAAAAATTGTGATCTTATAAAAGAGATTCATTTGGATGATGGATAAAGTGTTCATCAGAATGTTTGGGAACCTTTTTAAATCCCAACAAAGTTCAATTTTATATTTATGGTGGAAATTTTCTCGATGATGGTGGAGTGTCCACTCAAAATATTGGGAATGTTTTTAAACTCTAACACAAGTCACTTCCAAAAATGTTATTACAATTACAACTAATTGTGGAAATCTACATACTCAAACAATGAGAGAATATATAATGCTCCATTGGGATTTGTTTGAAGAATTAGCAACGAATTGAAACCACAAACATGTCATAAGCTTGAATTGGACTAGAATGTCAATATGTTAATGGAAAATCCATGCACAATGGTCCTTAGGGCTACAACAACGAAAGAAAATATAGAGGACAGAGATTTCGAAAGATGCATGCTTCTTTCCATGAAGCTTATCTACTACAAGTTTATGTATCTTTCAATTTTGGTCCTTGGTGAAGAGGAGATTCCATAGTACACAATGCCCTGAAGCCCCATGGAAGCCACCGTTGGAGGAGTTAAACTATCCCATGGGGCATCCAAGCTCAACCGATCAATCCTCCTTTGGGGGAATTAAATGATCTTGGTGATAGCATCCCACTACTCCTCCTTTGGAGGAATTAAACTATCTTAGTGATAACATCCCACTACTTCGCAGATCATTTTTCCATCCACATTAAAATTGATCCATCCTAAACTCAACCAAATGAAAAAAAATTATCACAACATCATACGCTAACAAATTTTTTATTATATAAATTAAAACTAACCCATCCTAAGCTCAACCTAGTTGTGAAAAAAAACATTACCTTAACATCATAGACTAACCCAACAAAAGTTCATGTACACAGTATTATTTCAATATCACAAACTATACTTCCCCTTCACTTCAAGGAACCCACGCAATCACTTTAACTCACAAAAGCATATGAAAACAGAAAAAAGGTTGAGTAGTAAAAACATAATTCCACTTTTGTCCGCATTGGAGGGCAGCCCTATGCATTATATGTTTGCCTCAGAAACGCTTACTTAATGTCTTTGTGAAAAATTACCTATAGAACTTTGAAAGCAAATTATATGTGATTACATGATAACAAATAACATAATCAATAAATTAAATGAGAAAAATCAGGTATACTGATGATACAAATGATTCCTTCCGTCCAGCTCTTCATATCTTTGTTGGATAATAATTCACCATGAAAAGTGGAAGTACCGGATTGAGATCTTTCACCCAGATAGGTCGACTAAAATGCAAAGCCTGACTGAAATTTATTCATTTACATTGCCCAGAACTGGCCTACCATCCATTCAGCACTAAACATACATCCAAGTATTCTCCAATATCACCTAGAGGCTCCTCCAAAAGTAGTAACATTAGGATATACATATTTGAGAATGAAATTCAACAGAGACAATGAATGTGTAATTCCTACCATAAGCAAGTTCCAAGAAGTGCAGGGAGCTGCAAAACTCATGAACCTACATTAAATAATATGGTGAAATGTTAAGCAAAGCACAAGAGGATAGAAAAAGTTAGTAAGCTTGAGTGGCATGGATTGGGCTCATTTTGCACCTGAACATGAGCAGCAGAAAATCTGAAAGGCGTCTTCCTCTACTTGTTTACTAAAATGCTAGGCTTTTCATCAATTAGAATTCAAGGCCAGACAAGCAGTAAATATCATTGGAGGGAGCCGAGCAGCCGGAGGCCATTGCATAACCTGTATAGTGACCTGCAAGAAGAATCTGACATTGAAGAAAATTACCTTCCCTGGGGATTCACCAATTGTGCAAATATTGCACTTGGTGTTGCAGTTTTGGAACCATCATCCAGTGTGCTACTACTGTTGTCAATGGTGCTATTATCCGAGGGCTCAGGCAGAGGCATAGGCAAGGGAACATCTACTATGTGATTAGTATTACTCTCCTCTATGTCAGTTTTCATGGCAGCATCCACTATGACAGTTTTCATGGAAGTCTCCTGTTGTTGGAGGATATACTCCAAGTTCCATAGCACATCTCCCATGGTAGGCCTATCTCTACCCTTATCTGCTAAACACCTTTGAGCTGTCTCACCAAACTTTTTTAAAGATTCAGGGTCAATGGTGCCACTCAGATAAGGATCAATAATTTGACTAAGCATCCCCTTCTTTTGCCAATGGATTGCCCACTCTGCAATATTAACTTGCTGCTTTGGAAGAGAAGGATTAATGGCTGGCCTAGCACAGAGTACCTCCATCATCACAATGCCAAATGAATACACATCAGATTTCTCGGTCAGTTGTTGCATTCTGAAGTATTCAGGATCCAGATATCCAAAGCTACCCTTTACTGCAGTACTCACATGAGTCTGATCCAAAGCAGGCCCAGTCTTTGAAAGTCCAAAATCTGAGACCTTAGCCACAAGGTTATCATCCAGCAAAATGTTTGATGTCTTCACATCTCGATGTATAATTCCCTGTGCTGCACCAGTATGAAGATAATGGAGACCTCTAGCAGCCCCTAACAATATCTGGAGCCTCTTTTTCCATGACAGGATAGGAAGACCTGCCCCGTACAAATGACTTCGTAGAGGCCCATTGCCCATGTATTCATAAACCAGAATCATCTCCGATTGCTCTTCACAATACCCAATCAAAGAAACCAAATGGCGGTGTCGAAGCTTGGATAACATTTGAATTTCTGTCTGAAATTCTGCAAAACCTTGCTGAGAGTTGGAATTACCTCGTTTCACAGCTACATTAGTTCCATCCTCAAGCTGCCCCTTATAGACTTTTCCAAAACCCCCAACACCCAAGATCAAACTCTCATCAAAATTATTTGTAGCTTCCAGTATCTGAGCAAATGTGAAGAACCGAGCTAGAGACGAGTTAAATGAGGAATAATAGCCCACTATACCACTTCTAGGGGTTGCTATGCCACTTCTTGGAGTTCCCATAGAACTGTTCCTGTCGATGACAGAAGACCTGCCTCCAAAAGACCTGCCTCCAAAAGACCTGCCTCCATGCAAAGATAAAGGCAACCATGATACAGAATTCTGCTTTGAACCTTTCTTGCTGCGGCAAAACAAACAATAGCCTATTCCCAACAATCCGATTCCAGCAATGCTTCCTGCAATGGACCCAACAATCACAACTGTATTAGTTTTATCGGAACCTCTTGCTCTCGGAGCTAGCCCAACTGCAGAATAATCCCTAAATCGCCGAGCCTTCTGACTCATCTTCATTATCTCCAAACCATTGAGGATGGCATTGGCAGGAAAATTATCCAAATCACTGGGACCAATTTTAATATAAAGCAGCTCAGCCCCAACAAAAGCACTTCCCACTAAATCCTTGTAGTATGGAACTTTCAAACCTGATGTCAAACTAGACAAATCAAAATTCATGAATACAACCTGGTCGTTTATGTATACATTGAAGTACAGTTGATTCATGGCACTGCTCACAATATCACAGAAATGCATCCTAATGAAGTACATGAATGATGGATCCACAGGGAAAACCCAAGTAACATTAAAATTAGGGTCAGAGATCTCGGCATCTCCCATCACTTCGGCTGTGGCATAAACCGAATTGGGTGCAATATTGGGCGAAACCTTAGAATCAGAATACCTGATGGTCTCAGGATCAACCCTGAAACTCTGAGCAGCAGATCTCACAGACAAGTATCTATCATCACTCTCCCATGTTCTCCACAGCGTATCATTCACCGAATGAATAATGGGTCCACCCATTCTGATCCTGTATGCAGTTTCTAATGCATAATCAGAGATCCCATTAAATTCTTTAAGGGTGTCAACGTCCAAAGCCTTGCCAGAAGTCAATTCATCTGGGGCAGAAACAACCTCGATTGCATTCACAAAAGCAATCGAATTATTCACTGGAGAAAACAACAATGACAACCTACCAGAAGTCACATTGATCAAATACTCCTTGAACAAAAGCGGATTGTTCCCACTGTTGAAGCTGCTATTAAGTAGAACAAATCCATTTGTTTTCACTGAGAAAACCGCATCTCTGAGGTCGAATTTACTGTAGGGAAATGCAAAGAAATACAGTCGAATCCAATGCCTACCTGTGCGTTTAATATCAAAATTATAAGATGATTTCTGAGTGAAAATGCGTACTGTCAAGTACAGTTCGGAGGGAACATTTGCACTGAAATTGGCCTTAGCTGAAATGCTGTGTTCTGCAGATAAAATCGCAGATGATTCCGAATCAGACATGAAAGTCCTTCCATCATCAAGCTTGGTATCCTTGGAGGACCCACAATTAATCAGATACTGATCCACAGGATCAAATGCTGCAGAACCTGTCACGATCATGAATAGATTGAGCAACAGAAGAGCCAGAGAAGGCATCTTAATTGTCTGTGAATGTGTTTTCCACGCCCTCTGGAGTCATCGGGTGCAAAATCTGCAACCGCCTCTTTGAATCGACTGAATACCCACCTCAACTAGGCGATTTGTTTGACCACTCACGATACTTATCTACACATCCTCGGCCAAATCGAACAAAGTTTTTGACACAACCAACGATCTCGTTCGTTGCATATCGTAACAGATTAGATTCCCAATGTTTGCATCGAAAACGACGAAACAATGAAACGAAGTCCATTTTGGGAATAGATAAATTGAAATGTATTTTACGTGACCCTTTCACCGTGGTTAGTCGAACCAAGTCAGAAAGTGGAACTTTCCAGTTGTCCTCCTCTCGGCTAATTTAAGGAGGTTTTACTGGTTTGTTGCAGAGTTGTTGAAATTTAGGTGCTTCCTTAATGGACTTTGCTTTAATTAGGACACACCGGAGTTATCTTCCGTTTTCTCCACAGGGAAAGGATGTCGGCGTGGGTTCCTTGGTTTTTTTTCGTTGTTGCCCATCTCGGTAATTTGTCACTGTTCCCTTGTCATTCGTTTCTATTATAGGTTGGCAATTTGTCTAGTGTTCCATTGTTGTTCGTTTGTCTTACAAGCTGGCAATCTGAAGTAATGGTTGGTTAGGTTGTGAGGTGATGTTTGGAAAATGTTATTTATAAAAAAGTTGGGCCAATTTTAATGTTAATGGTGGTATTATGAATTAGTCAAAGTGGGTATAAGCTTTTCCAATGACATGTTCATGCTTCTATTTACACACACAACATGCTTCTATTTGTGCTCTTGTGTGCATTTATAGTTGTAAAAAAACTAGTGGAGTTAGTGTAAATTTTAAATAATTTTGTCCAAATAAATTTCCACATTCCTAATATTTTATTTAAAAGATTCTTTCATAGCATTGTAAGACTTTTATGTGCCTTGAATATTAAGAAGAGAACAACCAATATCACTTGTTCAGGTTTATTGAATGTGTTTAGTTAAAAAGTGTTGAAGAGTGATGATACTATAAATGAAAATAAAATACAATATCTCAAATCATTCAAAGTTAGTATGACATGTACTTTTAGCTCATCTAAGCATTAACACTCTAATTACTACAAAACCCTATCTAAGTCACTTACAATCAATAATAAATCCTAACTAACAATAACAAAACTTAACACAACATCTCACTAACATCTCCTAGCTGCACCAAAGACTCCACAACAAACTTGCAAGTCACCAAACAGTTCACCCTCGGTTATTCCATTTGTATCACACAAGTCTTCTAGGAAATTCATAAGCTCACATCACACAAGCTCCACTTGCATCAAGCACTCCAATTCTTCTTTAGGGTTTCACACCTCAAGCATTATGGCTTTCTCACACCAAGCTTTCAACCCTAGCACTTAAACTGTTCTCTAGACTTTATCTCATGGAAATTATAGCACACCAGGTTTTTATATGTGCCTTCCAACTATTACACCATAGAAACACAAATATTACAAGACAAGTACATCAAAAAGATACAAATAATCTAGTGACTAAGTTGTTATACAAAGACTCTCTTGTCCTTTTATATGACAAAGTTGGGGAGTCAAAAATAGAAAGTGGATTAAGTGCACAAGAAGCCTATTCTATTCCACTATAGTGCATTCACATGAAGAGTGCTCCTCCCCAAGGTGTACATATGTCACAAGGTGGTTGTACTCAATGCCCCCCCCAAGTGTTGTGCTCTCCAAGATAAGGTTCCACATAATTGCAAGGTTGCACACTCTCAAAGATATGATCCTAACCTCCAATGCTCCTCCTTCACATGTGTGTATTGAGTCCATGACAACTTCCAAGTGGTGTGCCCTCTAATAAGAAACCTTCATGCTAAGAACTCAACCTCCTATAGTGTGTCATCTGTCCTAATCCTCCTAGGGCTCATCACCCTTCCTCCTAGTGCCTAGCACTCGCCCATTAGAGAGGTCCACATCCTCTATTAAGGCCTCCTTAACATGGCACCATGTAGAAAATGCCAATGTCACATAAGATAACTACCTCCAAAATAAGTGCACTTTCTCTATCACATATCCAAAGGATAAGCACCCACCTTAGATAGTCAATTTTCCAAATGTTAATCAACCAAAATAATATAATATATAACAAAAGGGGCTAGGGTTTCACCATGCACCCCACATCACATGGAGAACACCCCTAGAATGGTTTGAACACTTCCAAAGTAACCTAAAAGATAAATCTCTCACTTTGTGAGAAAGTGTTTTCACCAACACCAATCTTCTCCCTTTGAATCGCAACTAAGCCTACCTTCCACAAATCTATCTCTTTTGTAATCTTGGAATCAATCATTGATCCCCCAAAAGGAATCGTCTCTCAAACATAATTCTCCTCCGTAAATCATCACACCATACCTCATATGAATAACTAAAAGGATCAATAACAAAAAAAATCATTACAACATGGTTGATGTTCCTCTTAAGAGGTATATTTTCCATTACAAAGGATTCAAATTCTCCTACATGCTCAAATGCATCATGAATGTCTAAGTAAGCATTCTTTACTTCCTTTGGGATGAAGTATAAGGTAAGAAGTTATCCTTCACTTAGTTCTTCTTTCATGGAGCTTTGTTTGACCCTTGTTTTACCTATAGATCACATTCTAGAACATCAACCTTCTGTTGATATAGATTGTCATTGATGTCAATATGGCAATATTCTAGGAGCAAGAAGCCATGAGGAGAAACCAAAGGAAAGCCAAGACAGTCAAGTCATTGGAGAGACTATCGGAGGGGGAGGAATTCATCAAAAGAGGAGTTAACGCATCAGAGGAGTATTGCAGAATATCAAAGCAGAACATATCGGAGGAGCATAAATAGAGAAATCAGAGGAGCATAAACAGAGCTATCGGAGCGGAAGATTGAGGAGGAGTAACATTGGAGGAGCCATATCGGGAGTATCGAGAGTAATATATGCCAAAGAAGAACTAGCGGAAGAGTACAAAGAGCGGAGGACATAGAGGAAGAGCGGAATACATATATATTATGTAGATGCAATAATACACGGACCTGAATGCACCATCTACGCTGCCCTATTGTTATATCGCATCCGCCTATCGGAACTATCATATCGCAAGTTACAAAGGGTTGTCACCCCGAAAGTGCCAATTGCGATAAAGTATGCGAACCCACTACAACATTGCAATATGACTTAATACTATATCACATCCGCCATATCGCAAGTGCTTAAGGCCTTTCCACATTGAAAGCACCAATTACGATATATGTTGCAGGCCCGATGGTCCTATTATAACACACCCTAATGCTATATCGTGTCCGCCATGTCAAAAATTATCTATTGCAAGTTAAAAAGGGATGGGGCTATAAACTGCGATTGCGATTACCTAGTAGACCTGATGAAGTTATAGACGCAGGCGTAATTCATTTGAAGTTCGGCCTTAATCGTTTGGTCGTGTTTTTCCATGTATTCTTGTGTATTCCAATAAATCTATTACCCGGGGTTCTTAAGGCCGAATGCATAAATAAACGCTTCTGATAGTTCAGTGGGCCTGAACGATTGTGATTGCGATTGCGATTGTGACGTGGCATGTGGGGCCTCCCTGATTGGTACAGTCTCTCCGTAAACAATAAAGTCCAGTGTATGAATATTATTATTGAAAAAAGGGCCTCTCTGTTATAGTTTTAATATGTAACATTTTTTCTTTGTATTTCCGCCCTCTCTTCTGAATTAACGTGTCCTTGGAGTATTGGTGAACTCGAAGAGACAGAGGAAGCCGAAAGTGGGGAATCCGAAGGACAAGCAAGCGCAGAGGAAGCTAAAGCGAACGAAGGATCGGGAAAGCCGAAGGGAAAGCAAGCACAGAGGAAGCTAAAGTGACTGAAGGAGGGAAGTCAAAGGATCAAGTGAGCATTGAGGAAGCCGAAGAGCTAGCGGAATGAGGAAACTAACGGTCAGAGGCATTAAGAATATATAATACAGAGAAAAAAAAAACGAGGAAGGTATGCATGTGAATAGTCAGAGTTAGAGGAAGCCGAAGTTCAAGTAGAGGCCGAAGAAGCGGGAGAACCGAAGTTCAGGTAGAGGAGGAAGAAGTAGGAAAACTGAAGTGAATCATAAGCTCAGCAAGTTTGGGAGCAAAGAGCTACAGCAAAAACAGATTATAACAATTTACAGTAAAGGGTTGGAGCCCGTGGGGTTGGAGCCTCGGAACTGAAAGGATTGGAGTCCTTGGGAGTTGGTGCTTCTAAGTCCAATATTGTTGCCTTGGCAAAACATAGTTGGTGCTCTGGAGGTTGGAGCCTCACAAAAGTCCAAGTTGGTGCTTGGAAACTGATTGCAACCACTTATATATTGTATCTATTTTATTGCACAGATAATATTAGTAAAAGCATTTATTCCAGCTATCTATTTTTGTGTTCCATATATAAATGATTTTGCTGGTAAAAAGAACAATTGAAAAGAAATATTGATTCACCCCACCCCCCTCTCAGTATTTCCAACACCTTCTCACTCCCTTCAATCACTTCAGGATATATATGTGATCTTGAGGACTACACATCCTCGTCAATGTTCACATCCAAATGGATCAATATGATAGTCCATTTCTATCTCTCTCAACCAATTGGAAAGGTAGGGTTGACATGCTAGCCAACTAGGCATCCCTTGTGTACTCCTTCCTTTTCTATCTTGAAGTTTGAAAAACCCCACAATGGTGTTCTTCAAGAGAGGAAGTGCTCCACAATGTAGTGATGAAAACACCTATGCCAAACATCAAATATCTTCTTGATATTATGCACTAGAGAACCATGCTTCAATGGTTATGCATTTATTTTATAAGGACCTCCAATTCAAACCCATTTTTTCCACAACATGGGTTCAATCTCTAATGACAACCTTTAAGCCTCAAATGCATCCATACATGTAGATATGTCATGTAAGAAACTAAAATAAGGTTTTTCTTCAAACTAAGAACAAATAAAACAACATTAAACTTAATAACATCACCTAATGTCATATAAAAGGAAATGTATCCCAATCTCGGGATGAGTGGAATCATTATCCAAGTCCACACGTGTTACTCACTCTTACTCTTGAAACTTGTTGAACAAGTTCTTGTAATAATTCATATGCTTCAATTCCCCATTGTCCACATACCACATGATTTTTGTAGATAAATAAGAGATTATGAAGGAGTTACTCTTGAGCTTAGATGCTACTTCATGCACTCCAACTACAATTTGTACAATCTTTGTAACATATCTTTGTTTGTTGGTCTTACTTTTCTTCTTCTTTAGATATTGGTTGGCTTAATCTCCTTCTTGGTGACACATGAAACGCTTCACATGAATGAAATGTTTCTTGCATTGGCTTGATTCTTCCTTCTTGTCCTTCCTAGTTCATTTCATGGTCATTTCCTCATCCTCCTAATAAGTGCTAGGTATTCTACTTAACTTTTCTTAATTGAATTGTATTCTAGCATTGTTTCTTCTCACACAATGTTAACCCAAGAATTATAGAAAGATTGTAGGTTCTCACAAGAAAAAATAACTTATATTAAAGGTTTCCATGACGAAGTAAACCCATTCAAAACAATATAGATATAATCCTCACCCTCTACATTTTCCCTTATGGAAGCCAACTAATCTCTTAACTTTGTGATCCCCCCTGAGTAGTTAAATAGGGAATCTATGTCACTCATTCAAATGGTAGGGAGTTGATTTGTCAAGTGTGTATTGCAAGAAAATTTCACACTTGAGTACAATGCTATCAAGGCATCATATATCTCCTTAGTCATATTCTTTCCTATGACATGAGGAATTGAATAGTCCTTCACTAAATTGTTTTGGATCGATATATGCAATAATATCTTTCTAAAAATGCTCCCAAAGATCAAACTCTTCTAATAGAATTCACAGATCACACTTCCAAGGAGTAAAATTGGAAGCGCCTCCCAAGTTGTCACCTTATCTAAGATCAAAAGTATTCATCCCTAAAATGTGAAGCACACCTCAAAGAAAAATCAACAATAGATCATGTAAAATCACGCTTTTGGGATTTAAGTGTTTTTCCTAAGAGCACTAAGGTTTCACACCTAACAACCTATCATACATAAAACACCCCTCCCAAGCATAGAACAACTCAAATACCCAACTCCGTTTTCATTAAGAGAAAAGTATCATCCAATCCAGCATTGAATCCACATGGATATTTCAAAATTATGAGCTTTAGAAATTTCATCTCATTTACTGGGGGTTCCCCAAATCACTTTCATAAAACATTTAGCCTTATCATTGAGACTAAAATATAAATTATGATAGTAATATATTTCACTTCTTTCCAACAAAATCATTATGCAAGCTCAATAAAATTGACACCAAAAGTATGCACTTGAAGAGAAAATATTTACAACCATTAGGTCACAATCTCCTTTATCAATGAGGTTCAGAAAATACTTTAGTTATAACATATTTATTTCAGTAGTAGATTTAAGTTTTAGTTTCTTTTTAGCATTTTTGACACCTAATCATCAGGATTGGGTGAACAAAATGTAAATAAATAAATAAGTAATATGAACAGTCATCGGGAGATAAAGTGAATAGTCTCTCTCCTCATGTATAATGAAGACCAACCTAAAGTAATAAAACATACGAATAAATTTTGCTTTGAGGAGTTACTACCTAGCCTGACATGGTATCAGAGCCAGCTCCCAAAATAGTTGTAACTCCCTTCTGCCTACTGCTCTCTGTCCTCTGCCCCTATCGAGTCTACCTACTGCGCTCTCTGTCCACTGTCCACTGCACTCTCTGTCCCCTCCATAATCACTGCCACTGTTTAACGCACAATCACTGCCTCTATCTAATGCATAACCAAGAAAAATAAAAATTCTATTGTAAGATTAGCCAAGCAGAAGTATGGGTTACTCAATTTCCTTAACATATCTTCGAGTGGTTAATGTCGTATTTCTCTTCTGAACAAGTTGGAAGAAGCAACAACATAACGTTTGAAGGCCTTACTTTTATAATCCGCCCTTTGTTTCTCTGCGTTGAACGAACCAATCCGCCCTTTGTTTCTCTGCGTTGAACGAACCATTCCACCCTTTGTTTCGAAACCTTGCTGGAGTTATTGGGTCATCCTCAGATGATGGGAATTCTGCATTGTCCAAAGAGCCAGCAAGGACTCCGAACGGATGTCAATCTTGCAGGAAGCGTGTGGGATTGACGGGTTTCAAGTGTGAGTGCGGTTATGTTTTCTGTATCGATATTCGGACAAGCATGGATGCTCGTTTGATTACAAGGAGGTCGGGCGTCTGGAGACGATTTTTATTTTAAATCGATTGTACATGAAAAGATACGTTGATATGATGATTTTGCTAGGCAAAGCTGGGTACGATTTTTTTTATTTTAAATCAATTGTACATGAAAATATACGTTGATATTGTGATTTCATTGTAAAACTGGTCCGACTTGCTATCATTGTATTTACGCTGACATTCCTGCTGCATGGTATCCAATGTGTTGAAGTTTTTGGTATTATATTAATGCTGGCATGGAATTGTGAACAGTTGGATAGCATCTTCACGCTGTTTGGCATTATATTAAAGTTCTTTTGGTATGCCATATGTTGAATGTTGTTCATGGCATGTAAAATGTGATTAATGCCATACATTGAACGTTGTTTTGGGACATTGGTAAGCCATGTAAAATATATTAAATGCATATGTGAGTTGATGCGTATGTGAGTTGAGCCATGTGTTTAATGTACATGGTATATTGAACTGTTTTGGTACGTTGCCTATGAAGCGATGTCCTATGATGTGAGTTGAGCCCTGATTTTGTACATGTTTTAGAATCGTCGTTGTGTGTTAAAATTTTTGAAGGGTTGCATTGGGTGATCAATGTAAAAAGAAACCGATATATCCAGTCATATCATAACTATATTTTTTCCCATTAAAAGTAAAAGTTTTGCAGCAGAAGTTTTTTTTTTGTTACAGTATGCATTCAATCATATCCATCGTAGGAATAGTTCTCATTGGCAAAGAGAAGTATCCTAAGTGGTCCTGGATGATAAAACACACGCTCATTTTCAATGAGTTGTGGAAAGGAGTGTGTGTTGGAGATGGAGACAAAGAGCCAGAACAACCTACATCAAACAAAGAGCTTGTCATTTGGGAAAACAAGAATAGCAAATCTTATGCATTAATCGCAGCATCTGTAAACGAAGAGGTGAGTCGCCATATTTCGCCATTTTCAATTGCTTTTGAAGCCTTACAAAAGCTGAAACAACTCTATGACTCACATTCTGCACTTGAAGTTGTTCAGCTCATGATTAAACTCTTCACTCTTGAACTGCAAAATAATGATCCTCTTGCTCTTGCATCTAAAGTAAAGTCTATAATGCATGATATCAAATCCACTAAGGTTGAATTGGATATTCCTCTTATCACTTTTCTCAAGGCAATTTATCCTACTTACTCCAATTATCTTGAGTCATTGCAAGTAAATGGAAATCTCAAAGATATCACCTTTCACTCTCTTGTGAAAAAGTTTGTTGAAAGAGAGAAAGCTTTTGGAAATAAGATAGCCCTTGAATCTTCTAAACAAGCTGTGTGCCTTGCTCATAAAGAAAATAATCTTGCTAAATATTCTTCCAGAGGAAGAGGTGGTTGAAGAGGAAGAGGAAGATATTTTAGAGGCAGGGGGGCAGACACTCTCAAGGAGAAAAGGCAGATTTGCATTGCATACGCTACAAAAGAAATGGATCACATGATTCCTCTGCATGCAAGTTACCATGGGACAAAATTGAGCAGCAAAGAAACCAACAAAAAGGTAAAACTGATGATACAGACAAAGGTAAAGCACTTGAATCCACTCACTATGTTGTGGCACAATGTAATATTGGA
>APFE030452572.1:0-75557 GCA_000404065.3 Pinus taeda | reverse complement strand
TAATTAATATTTTTAATCAAGTCTCTAAGTCTAAACTTAGGGAAATTAAAATATTAATGTGAAATAATATAAAGCAGTGTTAGAATGGTCCAAAAGTCATGGATCAAGCCAAATCTAATCTTAGCCGTTGATTAAGGACTTAATTTCGGTTGTTGATTTGTCAATGAGAAAAGTATAAGAGGAGGCTTGAGGGTCACTTGGAGAACACACCAAGAGATCAAGATTTCGACTTTCTGGGGTTGGGTTTGCTAAGAAAGTTGAGAGTGATAAGGAGTTGCAGCTGAGGGGCAGTGAATACAAAAACAGAGAGGTAGAGATAGAGTTGGGAGGATCAGTGCAGCAGCCGAGAAAGTTGACGCAGAGGGCAGAAGCTGGAACTGTCGGGAACTGTGGGAACTGCCGGAACAGTTGGGGAAGCTGATGTAGAGGGCAGAAGCTGGAACTGCTGGGAACAACTGGAACTGTCGGGAACTGTTGGAATAGCCGAGAGAGCTGACGTAGAGGGCAGAAGCCGGAACTGTCGAGAACAACCGGAACTGCCGAGACAACCGGGAAAGCTGACGCAAAGGGAAGAAGCCCAAACTGCTGAGATTTTTCTTTGTTGGGTGAGCCGGATTTGGCACCCAGATTGTATTCTGAAACTGCTTAGTAAATCAAACCCTCAGATAGCTGCACTGGTTTTCTCGCATTGGGTTTTTCCGAGGACATTAGTCCAAAAATAATAGTGTCATTTGTGTGCTTGTTTCTATTTCCTTCAGTTGATGATCTGTAATGTGTTGAGCGTGTACTTGTGTTTATTTTCAGTATTTACATGGTAAATAACTTGTTAATTAATCAAAACAAGTAGGAAGGAATAAATCAGAAAGTACATGGAGGGTTTCTAACTGTTAGACTTAGAAACTTCAACCGGGTAAAACCCCTATCTAGGGGAAAACCTAGTCAACAAATCTCCCTTTATTAGTTTCACGAGATGATCGAAGACTCCTTGACCTAGACACAAACTTCCTCCAATCACCAAGTCAACCCTTCCCTACTTCTGCAGATGATGACCTTCCAACAACAACTTCGACCTAGCACTTCGATCTTGCATTAACATAATTTTGACCTCCCCAACAATAGAACTTTGAGCCAACAACAAAATCCAAAATTTTGACCCCAGTGGTACCCAGTAAATTCACATGTGTGAGAGAGAGATAGCCCAAAAACTCAATTTGTCTTTCCGAACAAATCTCCTTCGTCTTTTGCAATTTCATACTTTTTCTACTCCTCCTTCTTCTATGTCGAACTTGTGTGATAGATCCTTCAAATGAATCAAACTTGACTGTATAGATACTTTTTTATGGAGTTCGAATTACCTTCATGTAGGCTGACTTGATCAGGTAAGGGCCGACTTGGTGTGGAGGTGACAAATGATTTATTTTACTCAATAATAATTCTTTTTACATGATACGAAAGCCCAAGAAGGGTCGCATTAAATGGACAATGACTTAATGACTTAACATAAAACCTAGAAGTCCTTAATGGGGACTTTGCCCCAAAACATGATAACCCAAGCATGAAACCCATGCTTTAATAAGTCATAATAAAAATTTCTTTTTCTTTCCTTTGATAAATACATTTCATTATGACTCAAATACAATAATGAAGACCGAACCTAGTTACATTCTTCGATAAAACTAAAGCAGCACCCTGATGTGCTCTTAATAACATTTCCGGCCTAGTCAACATTAGTGTACCCATGAAGTCTCACATCTTCGACAATATATCTCAAACCAAGATTAATTGTACCATGCAAATATTTCAACACATACTTTGTAGCAACCCAATGTACATGAAGAGGCTTAGTCATGAATTGACTCTAGTGTTAACTGCAAAACATATGTCCGGACATGTGTTCACAAGGAACATCAATGCCCCCATCAATTGTCGATACTCAGAGGGATTCGCCAAGTCAGGTCCTGTAACATCTCCACACAGCTTCCTGAAGTTCATCTCCGTCAGTGTGGCCATGGACTTGCATTCTACCATTCCAAATCTTTCCAAAAGTTTCACAACATATTTTCCTTGAGAAAGGAAAATCTTATCGAGCCTTTGCCACACCTCTAAGCCCAGGAAGTAATGCATGAATCCAAGGTATTTCATTTGGAATTGAAAGGCCAACTCCCTCTTGCAATCGAGTATCAGAGGCTTATTACCTGTTAAGAATAAATCATCAACATATAAAACCAATTAAGGGGCATACCTTGGACCACTTTAAAGTAGAGGTTCGCGTCAACATTGCTTCTTGTGAATCCAATCTTCACTAGGTAGCTATCAATATGGGCATACTAGGCTTTAGGGGCTTGCTTCTATCCATAAAGTGCCTTCTTCAACCTGCAAACACGAGTCTTCCCTTCACGTACTTCAGAGCCCTGTGGTTGCTCGATGTATACTTCTTCCTAGAGTATGCCATGAAGAAATGTAGCCTTCACATCCATCTGGTGAAGAGTCCATCCTTGAATGGCAGCAAGGGCAACAATAGATCTAATAGTAGTATAGCACGCAACAGGTGCAAATATATCATCATAATCTTCTCCCTCTTTCTAGGAGAAACCTCTAGCCATGTACCTCACCTTATATCTCTTAATACTTCCATCAACTCCATGCTTGATCTTGTACAACCACTTAGAAGTCACAACTGACTTCCCTTTGGGTCTCGGTACAACTTCCCACACATCATTGTTCGTAATAGATTCACATTCTTTGGGCATAACATCTTTCCAAACCTGCTTTTTCACTACTTCTTCAAAGGTGTGCAGTTCAACCTGTATGATGGAGCTCATAGCCACAACATATCCTTGGTATTGACATGGCTTCTTACTTTCCCTAAAGGTTCCTCTAACAGAGACATGTCTTTCAACATCCTGTAATGTATAACGAAGCCAAAGTTGTCTCTTCTTGGCAGGAGGATCACATCGAGGAGGATCCAAGGGGTCCATGGGCTCCATGGGATCAACAACATTTGTCTCAGGTTTAGGCATAGAAGGACCTTTTAGTAGGTCCATGTCATCATCCTTGTTTCCAACGGGAGGTGGAGGAGGAATGCCCCTTGCTTTTCCAAGGGTAACATCTTCATTGAAAGTCACATCCTTGCTAAACTTGATAGACCTTTGAAGAGTCACATATATTCTAAAAGCTTTAGAATTATCACAATATCCAACAAATGTACATTTCTTTCCAGTGGCTTCCAACTTGTTCCTCTTGTCGTTTGGCGCATAAAAGTACACTGGGCGACCAAAGATTATTAGATGTCCAACTTTGGGCTTGATACCTGTGAATACTTCTTCGGGAGTCTTGTCACCCTAGGCTTGATGAGGAGTCCTGTTTTGAACATAGATCGTTGTATTAGTGGCTTCTCCCCAAAGCTATGTCACAGGGTTCGCCGAATTTGAACCTTGAGGTTTGAAACCCAATTTTTTTTCCAAATTCGTTTAGGGTTGGCGAACTTGATAGTCAAACCTCAACGAATTCGAACCTCAAGTCAAACCTAAAAACGAACCTGAAGCCAAATTTTATAGCTTTTTAATTATTTTACATCATATATATGTATATATATGATGAAAAATATGTATAGTCGAATTTAAAGTCGAACCTCATCGGAAAATTTGAATTTGAATTGAACTTAACTGTTGACGAACTTGAATTCGAACCTGAACCATGTGACATAGCCCTAAAGGAACTTTGACAACTTTTGATCATGCAACATTGCTCGAGCAACTTCCATGATGGTCTTGTTCTTCCTTTCAACCACACCATTATGCTCAGGGTTATAAGGTACAATGGTTTCCTTCTTGATTCCATCCTTCCTGCAAAAGTCAACAAACTCATTAGAGGTGTATTCTCCACTGTTATCAGATTTGAAAACCTTGATTCTTTCCCCTGTTTGATTCTCTATTAGTGCCTTGAAGTCCTGGATTATCTCAAATTCTTTGTCCGTGTGCTTCAAGTAGAATATCCATGTCTTCCGGGAGAAGTCATCCACAAAGATTATATAATATAGATAGCCACCCAAAGATTTTACTAGCACGAGTCGACATAGATCATAATGAATGAGTTGTAGAATATCACTGGTTCTGCATTTGCTAGCAGAGAATGGTCCCCTCGACTTCTTTCCATTGGCACATCCTGAACATACTCCATCATGACTAGGTTGAATATTAGGCATTCCAGAAACCATCCTTCTTACATTGGGCAGGGCTTCATAATGTAGATGAGCAAACCTTCGGTGACATAATTCACTTTGATGATTGCTATCATGTACCATTTCTCGCAACGGTCTTCCATTGACTCTATAGAGTCCTTCAATTTTAGATCCCAAGGTGAATGCATCCCTCATGCGAGAATCGATAGGCCAGGTAAGGACCTTTCCTCTTATGAAGGCAACTCTCATCCCCTTGTTGTCCAAGGAGGCAGATATAGATACAAGGTTTTTCTTTAATCTCGGTACATACATAACATCATGAAGAAGTACGGTTTTTCCATAATCCAAATGAAATGTGACAGAACCAAAGCCCTTCATAGGATAAGTAGAGTTATCTCCAAGAATGATTTTCAAGTTAGTCTCCCTCTCAACCAGATTTGAGAGGACTTCACGATACCTTGAGAAATGTCTAGTGACCCCATTATCCACCAACCAACTAGAAAGAGCAGAAATAAGAATATATTCAAATTGAGTAGCAGCTGCATTATTTCCATACCTTGATTTTCTTGATCTCTTTTGAGGACGATGGTCTTCTTCACAATCATCATGAGCATCTCTTCTTCTTCTATCATCTCCTCTTCTTCTATCATTAAACCTATTGTTGTTGAAGCCACGATTGTTGTTGTAATTGGACCTTGGAGCATCTCTCTTTTCCGAGTAGTCTTGGGCAAAATGACCATGCCTGTGGCAATTGAAGCATTCAATTCTCCTTCCTCTTCTATTGGAGTCCTTTGATTCAAGAGTAGGCGTTCTTCAACTAGATGGTCTTCCTCTTCCTTTCCTCTTTTTGTCTTGTGCAACAAATATAGAGGGCCCTCCATGCTTTTGAATCCTTCCTCTAAATATCATTCTGGTTTCTTCTTGAGTGCATTTGCCAATGAGCTCATCAAATGTTGGGAACCTATCATTGTTGCTTATAGTAGTAATGAATGTCTCCCAAATAGAAGGAAGGCCTTAAAGAGCAATGAGTATAAACTCTCTATCAGACAGGTTCTTCAACAATCTGCAGTTGATGCCTTAGTTGGGATATCCTCATGAAATATGATTGGACAGTCTCCCCCTTATTCATTTTGGTGTCCTTGAGTTGATTTTTCAAGGAAATAATGTGATTCAAGTTGTTGATCTCATACATCCCAACCAACGTATCATAAATATCCTTGGACTTCTTCAACTTTGCAATGTAAGTAAGCAAATGATCTTTCAAAGAGTCAATAATTATTTTTTTTGCTTTGATCTTGCCTTTCTTTTATTTGGCCTTGACAACAACATAAGCATTTTCCGGAGGCTCAGGTACCTTTCCTTCCACATATTCCAAGACATCAGTTTCATCCAAGGTCACTTCCAACATGATCTTCCAAGTAACAAAATTAGATGTGTCATTCAACGTCTCTGAGTCCTTGAAGTGTGAGGTATACATCTTGACCAAGTCACCTAGGCTCCTTCAACTCTTTCCAAAGATGATTGCTTATCTCTTGTCTCCTTGGGTTTGTCTTCATCTCACCTCTGATACCATGTTAATTTTCCACTGTGCTATGCTTAACACAATTGCTTATTCCAATTCTTCTTCAATTAGCAATCAATTTATCCAATATTATTTAATCTTGCAGAACAATAATCAATTGTAGATAGAATAGTAGATCCAATGCACAAAAGAAGAAAACCAAGAACAAGAGAGACACAATGTTTGGTCAAAGACCAAGGAAAAAATCCTTTCAAAATTCTTCTTCTATTAGATTGTCATCGAGTGTTCAATAGAGAGATACCATGTTCCAATTCATCAACAAAGAGTCAAAGGTGAACAACTTTGACAATTCAATTCAACTAACCAATATCCAATGAGAGATGAGCCCAAAAGTCAAATTTGATGCAAAGTCAAAGTCTGAAAATTTTGGTCAACATCAACAACGGTCAAACATGCCTTAACCAGTCAATGTTCAACAATCAAACTACCTCCAAATTGCTCGGTCAACAGTCAAAGTATGCAGCCTTTCAAGCTCGATCAAACCCAACAAAAACAATAAAAAATAGTTCAATTAAAGGAGGCAGAAAACTTGCGGTCAAACTTTAAAATTTTTTGTGGTAAACTGTGGGCAAGGTCTGCGGTCAACCCAAGTCACACTGCACATAAAAGTTTGGGTTCTTCACCAGTCAATTCGGCCTTCCAAGATTGAAAATTTCCAAGTCAAACCAAGTCAAAACATCAAGTCAAAGTTGGTCAACATGTGCCAATCAGAAAGTCACCGTAGAAAACCGAATTATCCTCCTTCCCTTCACACGTGTGAGCTCGAACTTCCTTATTTTAGAATTGTGCGAACCAATCAATTGAAGAGAGAGAAGATGTGATATGTGATGGTGATGCTCCAAAGTGATGTGACATGATGTGTATTTATATGCATTGGAGGAGACCCAATTTGACATTTAGGCCAACCTATACTTTTGTGCACATGTGGTTCCATCATTAAACATAATATTTTTCCTTGACCAAATTCTTCCAAGGGCTAGGAGCTATGTTGCAGGATACGCTAGGTCAGAGGTTGTTTTTGGCCAAAAACGATACGAAAACGCTGAAACACATTTGGTACGACCTAGAAACATGTTTCACATTGTATTGGCATGTTTCGCGAGGCTGAAACGTGGCTTAGTACGGCCTGAAACACATTTCCAGGTCGTACAACCATGTTTCCATGATAAAGTGACTCTTTTTTTCTTTTTTCTTTTCAGTATATATATATATATATATATAGATATTATTATTATTTTTATTTTATTTTATTTTTTATTTTTTTTCTTTCGCTCCTTGCCAATCTAGGAGTGATAGAGGGAGCTATTGAAGATTGGAAACACATTTTTTTGAGTGGGGCAACCTAATGTTCAAGCCTATGGCCCTAGTGTTGATATGCAGTTCATGATAATGTTTAAGTAAAAGTGACATTCTCGTTTATCTTTCATTTTCATCCTTTTACTTAAATTTTTAACATTACCATGAAATGACTTATGATGTTTGAGAGTGGTTTCGCCCTCATTGGATTTGATATGGAGAAAGTATAATTTTAAATCTCACTCAAAATCTAGCAAACTTATCAATTTTTCAGGATTTCAGGATTGGGGGATTGCAATGCTTCCATTGGATTTTGTCATGTACTAGGGTATGGAACTTGTATTTAATTAAGAGCACCAAGCCTCTATGTAGGGGATACTCCCAATAATCAAGAGCACCTAGGGTACTAGGCTGTGGAACTTGTATTTAATCAAGAGCACCAAGGCCGTTCGACTATGCAGGAGGAGACTCCCAATCAAGCACGAGAAAAGAAATTAGAAATTTCTTGTGGCAAGTGGGTCAAGCAGTAGATAATAGATTTACTTGTCTTTTCTAGTTTCTAGTACTTTTTATAACTATTGAGTCTTTCATATTTATTATGGCATTTTTGTAAACAATACCAATCTTCGCCTTGCATCTCATAGGGGTCCAAAATATAATAGTGGTCCTTCTAAAGAATGAGATGTGGATCCAGAAAGCTCTGATTTAGAGTTCTCTCTTGCTGCCTTGTATATTGAGAACCAGGAACCTAGAAGTGGAATTGGCCAATCATATTCTTCAGCTCCACCATTCACTATTGAGCATGATTCTGCTACTATTTTTGACGAGGATTATGATGATGATGATGAACGTTGAAGGCTATTAGTCTTTATAATACTTGCAACCTCATTGTCTTTATTGTACTTGCAGCCTCATATATATAATAAAAGTTGATTTTGAAATTTGGATATATAATAAAGGCTGATTTTGGATATTGCTATTTTCATTATGTGATCATTCATGAGTAAATGTGATGTAAATTTAGAGACTTATAGTTTATGCATTGAATTTGGACAATTTAATCATAATGTAATAAATTATAATGTTTCGTGTATGCTTTATGATTGCACATATTTCTTAAAATGGTTATATATAAATATATATATATATATTATCACGCTCCTCGTTTCAAAAATTTGGGGGGGGGGTCACTTTTCGTACTCGTACCTGTTTCGAAAACTTGTACCCGTTTCTCTATATCGTGCAATTTAGGCTAGGATGGGTTTCTCTGGAAGAGGAAGACTCTCCAATGGAGGGAATTTATCCCTGAGTTGCCAAATTAACACGTTTTTCCTTTTGACATACTCAATCTTGAAATCGTAAGCTTGTACCTTGCTCACCCATTTCTGCTGCCGGTCATTTAGCTCCTTTTGGTCTAGGAAAAATCAGAGGTTGTTGTGATCAGTCTTGACCTTGAACTATTTGGCCACCAAATATGGCCTGAACTTAGCTAGTGCATGCATGATAGCGAGCATCTATTTGTCACAAATAAAGTAGTGATGCTCATAATCCCTAAGCTTCTTGCTCTCGAAATCTATAGGGCAACCATTCTGGATCAGTACTGCTCCAATCCCGTGATGTGAGGCATCGCATTCCAACACAAACGACTGAGAAAAATCAGGTAAAGCTAGGACAGGACAAGTACCCATTACTTTCTTCAACCATACAAAAGCCTCTTTGGCTGCATCTGACCACACAAAAGAGTCCTTTGTCAAATCTGTAAGTGGTGCCACCAATTGAGAAAATCCCTTGACGAACCACCTATAATAAGTGCAAATACCCAAGGATCCCCTCAACATTGTCACATTCTTGGGAGTTAGGCTAGTCAATGATGGTCCAGATCTTCTCCTGGTGCATTTGCACCCCTTCTTCACCAATGACATGCCCCAAATAGAGCATCTCGGTCAGGCCAAACTTGCACTTGGATAACTTAGAATAAAACCACTGTTCATCTAATATCTTCCAAGTGATACAAGTGTTCCTCCTGTTGTCGCACAAAGTGTCTAGGCACCGCGACAATGCTCAGATTAAGGGCTGTCACTCTTATCCTTACTCCGTTTAGACTCTCTCCTAAACAAGTCAAGTGGGGTAGTCCCTAGTGTGGATGAATGAGGATAGGCTGTGGAACATAGGCTCTAGGAGACTTAAGGACGAACAACTTGCAGAATATAGAAAATGTCCTGGTTAACTGAGATGGATAGATCAAACAATTGAGACAAATACAACCTCACGATAGAAATGATTTTAGACTAGTGCCTTAATATTCAATTAACCATAAATTAAATGAAAACAAGTTATCTAGAGCAAATTTATAAATGTGATGAAAGTGACGATCATGAACGATTAAATGTAATTCTCAAAACTTTATCATGCAATATATTCTAGCAATTAAATACCATGAAGAGCTATGAAATTTAACTGCTATTCTAGAATTAAAATGATTTTCTTCAATAAACCAGACCTAGAAATTATCTTTTTCCTATAGTCAATCTTTAGATATGATTCTAAAACATCAATTGCGCTTGACAATAGAGAAATCAATATCACAAAATTTTACACTTAACACAAAAAGACACCAAGGAACTTCAGATTAGAATTTAATTATCCCTTAAGTAAATTTGTAATGTGCTAAGCTTATGAAGCAAATTTAATGTGACAAATGTTTAATTAAATTTTTTAATGTGACCAAAGATAAAATTCAAAAGACCTTAATTAAATTTAAATTCTTAATGGGCTCTAGGCCACATAAAAATTTAATTTTTTAAATGTAAAAGCTTAAATTCTCCTTTCGATTTAATTCCTTAGTAGTCTTAGAGTCACAAAAATGAAAATTTTTAAATTTTTTAGTTTTTTAAACGTTTTTTTTTTTAAATCAAAAATAAAATAAAAGATGTAAAACAAAAAATAAAATCAAAGATAAAATTAAAATAAAAAATTTAAATTTAAATTTTTGAGTTTTAATAAACTTGCAAGACAAAAAAAAAGCAAACTCGAAATAAAACAAGTCAGATAAATAAAATGAGGCCTAAACCTAAATTGTAAACTAAAGTTGAAAAAAAATTGAGATAAAAAAGGACACAAAACCTAACTCATAACCAACAAAGGGAAAATAAGAAAAAATGAAGTCGAGTTTTCGTTTATGTGTTGTGCAGGTCGAGAGGGCAATGACGGGAGGAGCTCGATAGAGGAGAGAGTTGAGCAGCGAAGGAGATGGTGGCGAGGGTTTGCAACGATGGAGCCACAGTTCGAAGAGGGCAAGGAGATCCCATAGGCAACAACAGAAAGGAATGAATCCGCGGAGAAGAGGAGAGGGAACCGCAGGTTAGGAAGAAATAGGGTCGCAGAAAGGAGGCTCGAGTGAGGGAGAGGGCCGTAGGTTTGGACGCAAGTTTGAGGAGAATGGCGACAGAGGAGAAGGGAGACGACGACGGGGAGGTAATGAGGCAGAAACACAGGTTGAGACGCAAGAGGAGTTTCGAATGGCTGCCGGTGGAGGAAAGAGAAGGAGCAGCGACAAAGGGATTGGGAGATGGGATCTAGTTCAATTTTGCAGGTTTCTTGTGTGCAGGTATGGTAGCAGCAAGGAGCTCGACCAAGGAGCTGCAGTAATGGAGGGCTGCGGATTAGGAGATGGATATGGTAGTGGGAAGACAAGACTGCGACTTGGCAAATTCGTGGAGTAGTGAGGTAAGGAGAATGGAGGAATAAGGGATTTAAAAAAAATCGAAATTTTGCAGTAGATCGAAAACCCCAGCCAGTAAAAAAATTCCTAATTTTCCAGAGAAAGAAAAACGCAGCCAAAAGCTGGTAGCTCAAACCCTTAAAATAAAATTTCTCAGAAATCTGTGATTAAAGTGATATTCTTCTGCCTCAGATTTATCCTTGAAACCCTTATAAAGTCTCTAGATTTAAATTTTAAAACCCTCGTACTGTAAAATAAAAAAAAATGTCCCTGCAAAATGATACTGAGGCCAGATCTTATCCTCCAGGGCCTAGATCTGGCTTCAAACAGGAAATCTCCTTCAGATCTATACCTGCAATGACAAAAGCGAAACACCCAGAAATGATATATATAATGATGGAATTAAAAACCCCAAAAACCCAGTTAAATTACAATAATTACAAGCTGAAGCCTCGAAGTAGCTAGATCTATCATTATGCTGCACAAAAATTAAAAGATTTTTTAAATTTTAAAAGGAGGTGCTAACTCGAAACCCTTATGCATCAATAAAACATAGAAATCTTATGATAAGTCCAACGCTAATTTAGTTGGGCTCTTCAGAAAATACGAATCAGGAGTTGGCTAGCCGTACTGAAAACTTCGCTTAACGCCCGATGATCTAAATCAAGATGTCCCTGCAAAACTCGATCCAACCATTAAAATTAGGGCGAGAAAATAATAATAAAATTTAGACAAATAGAGATACTTGTTATTACGTTCAAAATTTAAATTATTATTCAAACCCCAGCGATTGAGCAAGATACTTGTACTCAAATCACTTTTTAGAAGCTATCATCAATGGCTTTAGAAAAAATTATACATGAAAATAAAACATCTTACAGTATTCCCATGAAGAGTAACACCAACAGAGTTTAACCCCAAAGTCTTTTTTTGTTATCCAGAAAAATGATTACACCAGAGCTTTTTGTTAAGCACATGACTCAGAGATTGGATGGATTGACTGACAAATGACCTCCTATTTAAAAATAAATCTTCCAACGGCTAGTTCGAGTGATCCTCATCAAAGTAATCTCGACTGTTGATGAAAATTAAAATTTCTTTTAGTATCATCAGTCGAAATATTTAAAACTGCATTTTAATTAACTCAAAAATAGAAATTTTGAGTTAATTTTCCCAAAAAATTGACTTTGACTTAACTCCTAGGGGTCAAAGGTTTAAAATTTATCAAAATAATTAATTTAATTTAGTTTCGGGACCTTATAAAATTTAATTTTTTAGGGCTGGCGAATTTTGCCTTCGGGGAATTTAAATTTACTTAGGACCTAGAATTATAAAATTTTTGGTTTATGATTTTAATTAATTTTTGGCTAGAAAATTTAATTAATTAACCTATGAGGGGATAAATTATTTTTCCAACACTCAAGACACTTTACATCACAATTTTCATATTTTTTACATCATAAGGGGGAAAACCCAGTTGTAATAGACCTTCACAGACCACCCATTTCTGTGACACAAACATAATCTAGCAGACCAAACAATTTGTAATAAAATAACCTAACCAAAAGGATTATTCCCAAATCACTTTTACATAGACTCGATCTAGAACACTAGGACTCTCCTAGGATCCTAGCGACAAAATCTATTCCAGCTTTGGGGTAAGACTGGAGGGGAAAACTTTGTCGACCATCCGAGAATGGATAGGTGAGATAAAAAACCTCCCAAAATGGGGATCATCACTAGAAAGATAAGTTTACCTAGGTTGTTACATACATGACACGGTTTTGTTGAGATTATTTACATCATATACATGTAGAATGGGTTTACATTATAACATGATAATCAGGCGGATGATGATAACTGGACGACACAGACACATCGATCAGGCGATATCCCTTTTGCAGAAAAAGGGGGTGTACTGCTATGGGGTCGTTGACACAGAATGATCAACACCTCCCATGTTTTGTTATATACCAAAATTTCGTCAAAGTAGACGAGTACATATTTGTGCAATTGCTTGTTGAACACATGGTTCATATAAGACTAGAAGATAGTTGATGTGTTGGTCAGCCCAAAAGGCATAACCAAGAACTCATATGGGCGCAGTGACATCTTAAAGCAGTTTTTGGGATATCTTGCTCCTTGACTCTAATCTTGTGGTAGCTCGAACGAAGATCAATCTCGGAAAAATACCTAGCCCCTTTCAATTCGTCCATCAATTCATCAATTTATGAATGGGGTATTGATTTTTGATGGACTTCTTGTTCAATGTCCTGTAATCAATACACATCTTGAGGGACCCATCTTTCTTCTTGACTAGTACCACTGATGAGGCAAACAGGCTAAAGTTGGGGCAAATGTGGCCTAGTGCAGGTAACTCTCGAATGGTTTTTTCTATCTCATCTTTGTATGCTTTGGGTGTATGTATGGAGTAGTAATAACTACTTGAACCTCCTCTTCCAACTCAATGATATGCTTGAAACCCCTGTTAGGTGGCCTCCCTAGTGGAATGTCCTTGAACAACTTCTGGTATTTTTGCAATAGAGCTGCTATTTTTGCTGGATACTGCTGATCCTCTGCCTTCTTCTCCGATATTCTACACGCAACTACCTAGTCGATGTCCCCATGTCGAAAAATGGCCTCGATTTTATTTGATGTGATAGTTTTGGGCGAATAGGTGTGCATGCCCCTCGGCAGCACCTTCTTGCCATACTTCATAAACTCCATCTCCATCTGCTGGTAATCGATGGTGTATTGCCTAGTATAGATGAGCCACTGAACCCCTAACACTACATTACTATCATGAATATTAGTCACAAAGAAGTCATCTATGGTGGTATAGTTCCCCATTGTCAAGCTCTTCTTGGGGATAATTTTTTTGCACTACATGACTTTTTTCCCAGGTATGGCTATGGAGAACTCGTCGAAATTTGTGGTGGCTAGCCCTCTCCTGGACAATAGCTGACATCAATGAAAATGTGGGTGGCCTCACCATCAACCAAAATTGTAGCTCTTTGCCCCTGTATAGTCCCTCGAATCCTAAGCGTGAGAAACCGAGGAATCCCTATGAGGGTAGAAATAACGCTTCTCTTCTCTCCTTCCTGGGGTTGCTCACCCTCCATCTCTCTGAGCTCCTCCTGTGGCTGCTCCTGTTCATCTTCCTTACTCTCATTGTCAGAGAACACCTCGATATAATGTGCTTTCCCCTTTTTTGTACATCGGTGCCCTGGTGCCCAAGGCTCTTGAAAGGTGAAGCATAACTTCCTTCGCCTGAGGTCCCTTCTGGTCTCATCAAGTTGGTTTCTCCCTGTCCGCTCCCTCTGAGGGGGTTTGGTATCTTTTCCCTTGGGAGGAAAGGTGGGTTTAGTAGGAGTTTTGGTTTTTGGAATTGCATCTTGTAAATCGTGGGTTCTGCTAAATACATCCTGTAGTGCAGTGGGCTTGTAAGACCTCACAAGCCCATGCAGGGGCTTAACTAAACCCTTCACACACAACATGATCCTCCTGGCTTCTAACAAATTTGGCACCATCACAAATAGCCTCAGGAATTTTGCTATATAGTGTTTTGGTACGCTTGAGCTGAGTCAATTCTCGGAAATACATCTTAGGATCTTTCTGGTCAAAACGCTCTAACACCCTCTGCACATGTTGTTGTTCAAATTGTACAGGCACGGTGCAACAACGACTTAAGGCGGGGGCTGCCACTTTGATCCCTGCCCACTCCATTCTAGCTGTCTCCCAACAATAGGCTATGGGGGGTAGTCCCTTTGAAATGAGAGAATGCAAGACCGATTGGCAACCAACAAGTCCGGGAGACACGATTAAATGGCCTAGCCACTTGGTTGAATTTAGCAAGTTTTAAAGATTTGATTAGATTTATATATGAGACCAGTGCCTTATGGAGTCAACTACTGGCTTTAGACCAATTATGAACCAAGTGATAGGATGAACAACCGCTGCTTAAATGCTTATCTATCCTATATGAAATGCAAGATCTTGGTTTATTTTAATTAAATGCCTCGCTAAGTAATCCCTTAATCCATAGTTGTTTTGAGGCTAGTCTTAGGAGTAGGTGGTAGAGAGAAGTCAAGGTGAAGCAAGCAAAGGCTTGGTTAACAATACCTCTCATTGAAATCTAGCGTACTTGTTGGCTTCGACGCTATAGAGACTGTGGCTATGTGTTAATTTTAGGTATGTTCTATGCTAGAGCAATTTATTTCAATTTCTTTTCCAGATTGAGCAATCACATCAGCATAAAGTAAACTGCAGATAGAACATAAATATAAATCACAGAAGACAAGCCAAGACAAGAGGACACAAGATGTGGCGCCAGCCAGGGACAAACCCCACAATGTTGGGAAACCCTTGATCAATTCTTCTTCTATGTTTTTCAAAGTTCAGCAGAGAAAGAGAGAGAGAGAGATAGTACACTTACAATAGAAGTCAACACTTTGAATTTTTATATCTATATGATATCAGTTGAAGACATGTTGCTTCAACTGATTCTCCAAGGTGATTCCTTCACCTATCATCATGCTGCATCTGGTCCACTTGCTGCACCACTGCATACTGCACCATGCTGCACTAATCACGATTATCATCATGCTGCCCATGTCCATGATCTTATTCGTCATCATGCCGCCCTTTATGTCCATGATCTCATTCATCATCATGCTGAGATCCTCACTGTTGCTTCTTTAACACATCCATGAGATCTACCTGAAAGTTTGATCTCCATGTGTGTCTAAACTGTGATTGCAACAGTGAAACCTTATTCCAATATAGTGAGGGTTCTGGGCTTCTTTTCATCATATATGTACAGGGACTATGACTGTATCTAGGGAGTAGGCCGAGACAAAGAGTATCACTAGACTCTTGTCTTCACAAGTATGCCTAACACTGTTATGTCTTCATGACAGCGTATCTACATGACTGTGTATAAGGTGTCTTCATGACAATGTATGACCAGCATATAAATGTTTCCATGGCTGCGTATGAATGTCTTTATTGACTGCATGTAACTTCAGTTCTTCTTCATGACATCAGATAACTGTGGCTACTTGTCTTTACAAGGGTTCCATATACCTAACTATGGCTCTTTTATCCCTGCTGCTTCATATACCTTGGCTCTCTGCGGCCCACTGATCTGCAGTTCCTTAACCCTATTGTGGCCCACTGATCTGTGGCTCCTTAACCTCCATTGATTGCGGCTTGCTGCGGCTGCTCTTCCTCTTATGACTACGGCTGTTCCTTTTATGACTGCGGCTTACTGCGGCCTGACTGTTGCCTTTTCTTTATTATTGCGGTTACCATCTATGCTTGCGGGATTGTGGCTTGACTGCTGCCTTCTCTTTATTACTGCGGTTGCCTTTCACTGTGTATAAGGAGTCTACAAGACTGCGTATGAATGTCTCCATCTTTGACTGCGTAAGGGCTTCTTAGACAACGTGTTAGGGTATCACTTGATAGTAGATTAGGGCTCCTTGCTGTGCGTATTAGTGTCTCAAAGACCAGCGTATGTCCTGTCTTTATGACCTGTGGCTAGGGCATGTTTGTACTGCGGCTAGGGCATCATACACTAGTGTATACTCTTAGCGTTTCTCCTTCTCCAAAAACCCAGACGTGGAGAGGAGATCACATGAAGAGTGTGTGTACAAATGACTTCAAATCCTCTTCTATTTATACTAAAACATAGATGATGAATAAACATGCCTATTGGGCTTCTGAGCCTACTCAAGTTGCTGGCCGACTTGACAATTTATTTTATAACATAAATAAATTCATAACTTCATAAATACTTATCGGAATTGGATGATCTTTAGATCAATCCTACACCTCTCGATGAGAGGGATCCAATAAAAATATCAACTGCCATAAATAAGATGACCCACATGGAGTTTTGCCCTAGTTGCCAATTTAACGCTCCATCCGCTGATCCATATGTCCGACTGTACTATCTCTGCCATCAGTGCCCTGCACTACTCTGCTAAGCTCTGCTAGCTCTGCTGGCTCTTCTTAGCTCTGCTCTGCTCAGCTAGCTCTGCTTTGCTCCGCTGAACCATGAAGAAAAAGAATTGATCGAGAATGTGTCATACCATTCTCCGCTGACCTGAAGTCAGTCTTAGAGTGTGTACCACTGGTCCTAGACCAGTCCTCAACCGACCCGAAGTCAGTGTCATAGTAGGTACAACTGCTACCACTAGTCCTAGACCAGTCCTCAACCGACCTGAAGTCAGTGTCATAGTAGGTACAACTCCTACCACTGGTCTCAGACCAGTCCTCTACTGACCCGAAGTCAGTGTCATAGTGGGTACAACTCCTACCACTAGTCCTAGACCAGTATCATTGATCCCAGATCAATGAAGGTCATCCTAGCATAGGGAGTACGGTAGATACAACGATGCGTCCATCGGTACTACTATGGTCCCTATCCTCATTTCCCTGCTCATTGATCAGATGAGAGGTACTTCCCATGAGTCACAGACTGCATGGGTAGGATGCCTTGACAGGAGAACTAATCAATCCTGTCCTCACAGGAGAACTAATCATCCTGCTACACAATCGTCATGGACAACACATCATCCAGACCTCACAGGAGAACTAATCATCTTGCTACACAATCGTCATGGAGAACACATCATCCAAACCTCACAGGAGAACTAATCATCCTGCTACACAGGAGGGCAAATCATCCTGTCCCACAAGAGAGTGAATCATCTTGTTCACAGGAGAGCGAATCATCCTGTCCCACAAGAGAGCAAATCATCTTGTCCTACAAGAGAGCGGATCATCTTGTTCACAGGAGAGCGAATCATCCTGTCCACAGGAGAGCGAATCATCCTGTCCACAGGAGAGCGAATCATCCTGTCCCACAAGAGAGCGAATCATCTTGTCCTAGTGCGCACCACCAGGGGAGGGTGAGTCACCTTGTGGTCGTATGTTGCTCCAGTAAGAATCGGAAGCCCCCAGAGCTCCCAAAGCTCAATGTATGCAACATGCAGGACCCTTTTACAAGGGTCTCTCGACGACTCCAAGTCGTTCGGGAAAATCACAAATTTGATCTTTCCCCGGGGCTTTGACAAAGTGTAGTGACTTGTACATCATCTCAGTGCGATGGAGCCTCCTTGCTCATCGACTTACCATATCCCAGATAAGGCAGTATCTGATGTCTATCTAGTGGAACAATCATTGAATATGGGATTCCTCAATAATCGAATCCCACCTCTGGTTATCATAGAGAATCACAGTGGTATTCATCATGTGTACTCATTGAAGAGTTTCCACAACCATGCAACTTCATACGAGGTCATACTCATAGTTATGTATCCAGTCTCGGTGGTACTTATAACAACCGACTTCTGCTTCCTGCTCATCCATGATATTGAAGTAGAATCCAAAGAGATATAGCACTGAAAAGTGCTCTAGTGATCCTCCACACTGCCTGCCCAGTTAGCATTCGAATAATCATGCAATTTTCATATTTCCTACAGTGTATCTCAATCCATGAGAGATTGTGCCCCGAAGATATCTCAGAAGATTCTTGGCACCAATCCAGTGAGGCTCAACCAAATATGAGCTCACCATGCTAACTGCAAAACATATGTCCGAACGGAAGCTCACCAAGAGCATCAACGCGAATGAGTTTATGAAACTTAGAGGCATTTCCCAAATCTGGTCCGACATCACTACCATATAACTTCTGAAAGTTAATATCCTCAAGGTAGTCACAGGCTTGTAGTTTATCATTCCACATCCGGAATCCGACTCCCTCTTACTTCTGCAAATGAGAGGGTCTCTGTACCAGTAAGAAATAGTTGGTCTGCATAAGGTGCCGGTATGAGAGGTCTATCGTCCACGACCTTCGGGTAATGGTTTGGATTGGTTTCACTCCTAGTGAATCTCGGCTTCATCAAACAGCTATCAATCCTCTCATACTATGCCCGGGGGTGTCTTGCTTCAAGCCATAGAGGGCTTTCTTCCACCTGTATACATGAGATTCCCATTCATGAATCTCAAACTCCACGGGTTGTTCCAAACTTGTGGACCTACTACATGAGGGGAATGGTCCCCTTGTAAGATTTTCCTTCATGCTCTTTTTGAATTCAGGCATCCCGGTCACCATCTAACTCATAGACCTCCGGTGCTGAGTCAATGGACATGGTCCCCAATGGACTTGATACAACCCTGAACTCTAAAACATCTTTGAAAAATCTATTTTCAAACACATACCTTATAATCGATGAGTGCCACCTTGAAACCTTTGACTTCCATTTCCAAGATGGACACCAGGTTCTTCTTGCGATCAGGTACATAAAAGAGATTCTGGGGTTCCTTGCTTTCTTTGAAGAGTCGACCATTTCCTTGATGACCTGCATTACTTATCATTCCTCTGATCATTGAAGATGTCCTTGGAATGATTATTATCTTCATCAAGAGATGTGTCCTTGTCCTTCGGACACTCCTTCGCGTGATGGCCGAACTTATTGCAACCAAGGCATCTGCCTTTCCTTCCACCCTTAGATTCGAACTTCCCAGTGAAGTGATCTTAAAGTAGGCCATCAGAAACTTCCATTGCGCCATTCTAATAATATGCTCTGCTTCGACTTCACCCTTTGTGAACTTAGAAGTGAGATGTGGAACCCATTGATCCTCTTGTCCTGTCCCTATTGTCTTTGGTGATTGCTCTTTCACTCTTGCTTGGGCATTGTCTTCACCTCAGCTCTGATTCCATGTTAATTTTAGGTATGTTCTATGCTAGAGCAATTTATTTCAATTTCTTTTCCAGATTAGCAATCACATTAGCATAAAGTAAACTACAGATAGAACATAAATATAAATTGTAGAAGACAAGCCAAGACAAGAGGACACAAGATGTAGCGCTAGCTAGGGACAAACGCCACAATGTGGGGAAAACCTTGATCAATTCTTCTTCTATGTTCTTCAAAGTCCAGCAGAGAAAGAGAGAGAGAGAGATAATACATTTACAACAGAAGTCAACGCTTTGACTTTCTATATCTATATGAGATTAGTTGAAGACATCTTGCTTCAACTAATTCTCCAAGGTGACTCCTTCACCTATCATCGTGCTGCATCTAGTCCACTTGCTGCACCACTGCATACTGCACCATGCTGCACTAATCATGATTATCATCATGCTGCCCATGTCCATGATCTTATTCATCATCATGCTGCCCTTTATGTCCATGATCTCATTCATCATTAGGTTGCCCTTTATGTCCATGATCTCATTCATCATCATGTTGAGATCCTCACTATTGCTTCTTTATCATATCCATGAGATCTACCTAAAAGTTTGATCTCCATGTGTGTCTAAACTGTGATTGCAACAGTGGAACCTTATTCCAATATAGTGAGGGTTCTGGGCTTCTTTTCATCATATATGTACAGGGACTATGACTGTATCTAGGGAGTAGGCCGAGACAAAGAGTATCACTAGACTCTTGTCTTCACAAGTATGCTTAAGACTGTTATGTCTTCATGACAGCGTATCTACATGACTGTGTATAAGGTGTCTTCATGACAGTGTATGACCAGCATATAAATGTTTCCATGGCTGTGTATGAATGTCTTTATTGACTGCATGTAACTTCGGTTCTTCATGACAGCAGATAACTGTGGCTACTTGTCTTTACAGCGGTTCCATGTACCTGACTGCGGCTCTTCTATCCCTACAGCTTCATATACCTTGGCTCTCTGCGGTCCACTGATCTGCAGCTCCTTAACCCTACTGCGGCCCACTGATCTATGGCTCCTTAACCTCCATTGACTGCGGCTGCTCTTCCTCTTATGACTACAACTGTTCCTTTTATCACTATGGCTGACTGTGGCTTGACTGCGGCCTTTTCTTTATTACTGTGGCTACCATCTATGCCTGCGGGACTGCGGCCTTCTCTTTATTACTGCGGCTGCCTTTCACTGTGTATAAGGAGTCTACAAGACTGCGTATGAATGTCTCCATCTTTGACCGCGTAAGGGCTTCTTAGACAGCATGTTAGGGTATCACTTGACAACAGATTAGGGCTCCTTGCTCTGCGTATTAGTGTCTCAAAGACCAGCATATGTCCTGTGTTTATGACCTGCGGCTAGGGCATGTTTGAACTGCAGCGAGGGCATCATACACTAGCGTATACTCTCAGCGTTTCTCCTTCTCCAAAAACCCAGACGTGGAGAGGAGATCACATGAAGAGTGTGTACAAATGACTTCAAATCCTCTTCTATTTATACTAAAACGTAGATGATGAATAGACATGTCTATTGGGCTTCTGAGCCTACTCAAGTTGCTGGCCGACTTGACAATTTATTTTATAACATAAATAAATTCATAACTTCATAAATGCTTATCGGAATCGGATGATCTTTAGATCAATCCTACACCTCTCGATGAGAGGGATCCAATAAAATTATCAACTGCCATAAATAAGATGACCCACATGGAGTTTGGCCCTAGTTGCCAATTTAACACTATGATGACTGCAAGGTCATTGTTTTAACCACTAGACAAGGTCTATCCTTCACAAGCTACAAGATGAAGGGTGGCCTTAGTTTTCTATCAACTGAGCTTAGGCTTGGAGGTAAGTTGATTAATGCACAACTAGACCTAGGATGCAATGCAAGATGGTTGAGTGCTCTTGATTTAAGATTGGTTACGATTTTAAGTACTTAATTTACAATTGATCTTTATACAAAGAGTAGTTAATCAATGAATGAAAAGACAATCTTATACACAAGATTAAGTGCTCAATATCACAAGTGCCCACGATAATACAAGAGATAACCAAGAGATAATTTTGCCCAAGTACAAGAGATAAAATGAATGCTCTTCCCAATGATTTACCAATATAGAATTATCATTCACAGTAGATATTCAATTTAAACATCAACAATAAATCTAATGACAATGAAAGATTAGAGCACTTATTACCAAGAACAATTAACCAAGGTTCTTATCAACACTTATATGAGACTGAAAAGGATGCCAATTAAGAAATAGATGATTTAATGCGTAGGTGATTAATTTTCCTCAAACACAATTAGCTAACTTAGATTATGATAACAAGTTTCCACAATGCCAATTAGACATCAATTCAGTTGCTAATGTGAAAGAACAAGAATCATCAACATGCTCAAGTCCAAGAAATGATCACTTTAGTTAACGCCAACTTAAGCAATAGAAACCATTCAACAAGAGATGAGATTAATGTGCTTATGTGAGTGAGCTCATTAAGTGCAAGTCTATAACTTAGAGATTATGGAACTTACAAGAAAACACAATGTTAGAAAACCAATGATAAATCACTTTCAAATCCAATGTTACCAATGCTAGCAATCTTTTCAGTGATAGAGCATTAAACCAAATCAATAATCCTTATGTAGTTTATGTTCCAATGACATTAAATAATCAAAATAAGACTTCTTAGGACAGCAGTAAGCTAGTTATGCCAGAAGTATGCAATCTTATGCCAAATATATCAAAACAGTCCCAAAATTTATCTCTTTCTTTAGATTAATGAGAGCACTTAAGATGAGATTGCAAACAGTGAAAAAAAATGTGAAGAATAAATGCTTATCCCACTGTTATATATCAGACCTAAATATGCACTTTAAAACAATATGACAGTCTTCCAAATTAATGAAATTTGGCCAATAAATGAATGCCAAATTTATGCATTGATTAGTGAATTTGCTTAGGTAACTTATGAGTTAGATTTAGATCACTTTCATAAGGTCTTTACCACTGCTATGCAATTGATTGTATGGCTGTAAGTGAAATAGTGAGGGATTGAGGGTTAGATGAAGCAAACCAATTTTGTCCACAGGCCTTGAAGATGGGCCACTTGCTTGCCCAAAATTTCTCTAACGAGATGATCACCTGCAATCACAAGCATAAGCTTGAAATCCACTGGAAACACCATGTATTAGTTCCAAGAAATAAAGAAATTTACCAATACAAGGACTGAATAGGGCAAAAGAGGCAAGAACAAGGCTAGATGAGAGGGCAGCAAGGCCTGTTAGGCCTGTGGCTAAGGGAACAAGGCCTAATGGGCCCATAACAAAGGTAGAAGAGGCCCCCAGGGCCTACGCAAGGTGAAAGGAGAGGCAGCCGAGAGGGAGGAGAAGCCTCTAGGCCTGCGACAGAGAAAAAACAACCCTAAAGGGCTTGCGACAAGGTGAAGGAGAGGGTTAAAGGCTTGCGGCAGGGGATAGGAAGGCTGCCAAGAGGCAGCAAAGGGAGAAGAAGGGCTAGCAAAGGGAAAAGGAGGCTGACGGAGGGTAGCAAAGGGGGGGAAGGGAACGAAGGAAAGGCTAGAGGCCTAGGAAGGCCTGTGGCCAAGCCTAGAAGACCTTAGAGGCTGACGACTAGAGCACAAGGGCCCACGACAAGGGTTTGGAGACTGGACCCGGGCTATGGCTCACCAAGGAGGGCCAAATGGGCCACAACTAGGGTTATGAGGCTCAACGCTGGGCCTAGGAGGCCCTAATTTTTTTTTGAAATCCTTGCAAAATGAATCTCACTTCAGATCTTCAAAATATCGTCGAAATTCACTGCAAAATCTTGGATGCTGGCCTTGCAAACTTAATGGAGACTAGATCTTACCCTCAAGGCCTAGATCTAGTTCCAAAACCTAGCAAAATCTTCTTAAAACTCACCTGCACAAATGAAAATAAAATTTCCCCAAAACCCCAATATATACAAAATTTAAAATAAAACCTCAAACCCCAATCGCTGCAAACAAGGGTTAGACATATATTTACAAAATAATTACAAATATACAAGGCTTGGAAATAAATATATTTGAGAAATAATATTTTAAATAATGACACTAGATCAATGTGTTTTTGAAAGTTATAGTATTAACCACAACCTTTAGCGAAGTAAGAAAATCAGATAAAAATTCCCAGAGCCAAAACGAGGTCGGCTCTTCTCCAACATCTGTGAACTTGGAGCCCAAGGGCCGGTGTACCTGCAAATCTCCATATATTTCTTCAAGCAAACTTGTTAGACATATGGTGAATTAGATCACCTAAGATGGACCCAAAATCTACCAATAGAATGTTCTTATCACCGACAAATGAAATAACAAACTTATATAAAAATTTAGCACAATATAGGAAAGCACATAACCAACACGTACCACAGATCAATGGACAAAGGACACCATGAACTGAACCCCAAAGTCTTTTTATTATGATTTCAAATGTTCTTCGTAGATCAATGGATCAATACCAGCGTTACAAAAAGTAAATGGGCCAAAGCCATAATTTTTCTACTGACTTGAGAAGTAAAATGGCTTCTAATTTATAGATAAATACCTCCAAGTGGAAAATAACGGCTAGTTGGCTTGATTCTCGTCAAAATAATCTCGACCATTAATAAATATTTGATCATCTTTTAATCTTTGCTGCCGAAAATATTTACTGAAGAAAATTTCGAATTTATCATAAAACCCTTTTTTTGAGAATCCAAAAATTAATTTTTGGGATTAATTTCTTCAAAATTTTGACTTTGACTTAACCATCATTGTCCAAGGGCTTAATTTTTCTTAAAATATCTATTTTTGCCTTGGTGGGGGAGCTCCAAAAACTAACTTTTTTTTTACCCACGATTTTTTCCACTTGGAGAAATTAATTTCTCTATAATTAATTTTTTTGACTCTAAATTAATTAATTTTCTGTCTTAGGATTTCATTTTATTTTTGCTAGAAAAATTAATTAATTGACATAAGGGGGGATCAATTATTTTATCCACCCTCGAATATTTTAGCCATGGTGTCTAAGTATGAGGAACCATGCACTAAAATATTTTTTACATTAGATATTACAAATTCAACCTTCAAAGAGGGAATGCCCTTTCGTTATAGACCCTCAAAATAATTACCTAATTATACGACACAATATGATCTAGTATAGACCAAGTGATCTGTAATAAAATAATTTAGCCAAATAGCTTAAATTATTCCCAAACAACTTTTACAAAGACTTGATATAACACTAGGACTCACCTAAGATCTTGTCAATAAATTCGACCCTAGCTTTGGGGTTTAAGCTGGAGGAAAAACTTTGTTGATTATTCGTGTTTAGAAACATAAATAATTCAGTGAGGTTAAAAAACCTCCTAGGATGAAATTCGTCGCCAACATCAGAGGCTTACCTAGGTGTTATTACAAAAGTTAAATGGTCATACTAGTCATTTACATGACATCTTGCAGAATCTGGGTTTACAATGATACAATGATGTGATGGCTGATGATTCCGAACTTTGAAAATGCTGTGCACTGCTTCTTTGGACTTGTGACAAAATGGGTGCAACAACGCAAAATCCTCATAAGAGGTTACATTGGCATGCTCTAAGGTGGTTAGGCCATGGTACCACCAATCATGTTCCTCTCCTTCTAGATGTAGGGTGGCTAGTTTAATAACATTAGCCTCCATTACTTAGTTCAAATGGAAAAAAGTATCCATCTTCGAGATTCATGCCCTTCCTGTGCATTTGGTAGAGCCATCGAAGCTAAGAAGAGTTAGCTTCGTAACAATGCGTTGCAGCTCTGTGTCTTGTGCGGGCGCAGCCGCGCACCACTTGTTCCTCTGCCCTTGTTGCCACTCTTCAACAAGAAAAAATATTTAAAAGAGATTGCATCCTGGAAACCCCCATGGATTGATATTCCCTGTAATATTCTCCCAGTGGCATGTCCTCTTGTTCGGCTAGTTTTGGGGAGCTGGCAGACAGGAAACTAGGCTTGGTAGGTTGAGATATTCTACTATAGATGTGAGGGTGGCTCTAGGGGTTTGTAATGGCATTATTCTGAGATGCTTCTATCCCTTCACTAGCAGATGATTCTTCATTGTGGCCCTTGTTTCTTTTTTTTCGCCTCATTTCCTCAACCATTTCCTTCTTCCCTTTGCCTAGATCATTCAAAATGTTTAGAAAGGCTCTGAAATGACGCCTCATCCTTATCTGAACCTATCATGTCGACCTCCTTTGGTACAATAATTATTTACTTTCCATGCAATGGGGGGTTTGGCTCTTGACCAATTGGCAACTCTCTTTCTTTGCTCTTGTACCTCTGTCTTCTATATCTTGTGTTCTAAATTTTTTTTGGTGTCATAAGTATCAACACGACAATCGACCAAGATCATGCTCTGATACCACTGAATGTATCATAAATAAAAATGCACAATTTTTCTTCAATTTTTAAATTTTCTTCTCAAGGAACTTTTAACAAATAGTTGCCATGCAAGATCTACCATATACTTAAGAGAACACTTCCGCAAACACTTCATAAATTTCATCAAACATATAGTGAACAGGTTGAAATACTTTGTGAGAAGAAGTAAACATGCACAATAAAATTCACTCCAAGGGTAACATCATCATTTCAATTAGCTGGAATAATTTCTTTACAAAATTTGGAGTGAGGAACCTGGGAAAATACTTCAGCAAATAACAATACAAACTTGGCCCTCCTGTAGGTGATCAAAGTCCCCACAAAATCGCAATTCGGCCTTCAACCCAAAGGTGAGCTTGACCCCTTGGTAGAATTCAGCGTTCAACAAAATCGAGCCACTGAAATGAGGCCCCACTTAGAACCCATCCCTTTGAGGAGAAATTCGACCCTCATGAGCAGTAACTCGACCTCCTCGAAATTTCATTAACTCGGCTCCTTGTAGCAAGGAAATTTAGCCTCCTCCCAAAAGCAACTTTGTCCAATTAATTGTGGCTTCAACAAAGGAGTTCGGCCCTAGAGAGAAATTGAACACAACCTCCTGGAGAGAATGGAATTGACCTCCTATAAATTCTGGTACTCGACCCTCCTTGGAGAATTTGCAATTCGGCCTCACACTTTCCCAGTCAACTCGACCCCTCCTTAAGAAGAATTTCAGCCTCTATGGGTGAACTCGACCTTCTTATCAATTCAACCCTCAGTTAAGTAATTCGACCTTCACCCAAAACTCGCCCTCCTTGGCAAGTGATCCCTTCTTGCAACAAGTAAATCAACTTGAGATCACCAACAAGATGATTATCAATGAATCCGAAAAAAATGGAAATCCAACTAGGGTGGCAAGAAATTCCACCAAATTTGGGAGCCTAGCTAGGGTCGCAATGAAATCCACCGAAACTAGGGTGAAGATCTCCCTTGAAACCCTCGCTCCGATAAGTTAGGATGATGCACAAATGAGCTCCTCCCTCCTCTTATAATTCTTCATTGAGCAACTTCTAGAATTTTCTTTTGTTATTGAGTTGCCCTGTTTGCCACCTTTTTACCAGAATAACAAAATACCAAAAATACCTTTTTGCCACTTTTTTACAAGAATAACAAAAATACTAAAATTTGCAAAAATATGCTTTGCTTCTCAAAATGATGGGGACATTACAACATTTGACTTTAGAGATTCCCTATTTTAGAGTTTGAGCAACATTAATATTTTGGAGACACTTTGAGCTGCCATCATAAGACTTCATGACTCAGTTATTGGTTGTGTCCACTTAGCTCATAATCTATTGCATTTTATTGCGGTTATGCAAGGGTACCCTCTCTCTTTGACTTTGTTTGGGATATGCATTGATCATCTTGAATCTTTTCTTAGGGAACATACACAGGCCGGGGATGGATTCCTCTTCCACCAAGGCTTGATCTCTTTGCTTCTATTTTTCAATGATGTGATCCTTTTGGCCTCTTCTAGGGGATTGCACAGTCAACTAGTTGCTTCTTCTTTTGTGATCTTTGACAATCTCTTTCATTTTCAATGGGAAAAGATTGAGATCACCATGGAAAAGTCTTCTTTGAGGGTTTTGTTTTCAAGGCCTTGGTTCAACCCAAGATATGCATCCTAGTCTTGACCCAAGAAGGGATATGGCTCCCTTGCCCTTCTTGAGAGTGTGTTCCAGCATCACTTCTAAAACATTTTGTCAAAGATGCACCTCATGAATACAATCATCAGGAATGTTTTTAAAACCGTTTTTAAAAACCGGTTACCGGTCAAACCGATCGGTTAGCAAGGCTTCCGGTCCGAATCGGCCAAAAAACCCGGTTTGATAGGGCATCTCGCCTTTTTTTAGCCCTAATCGGTGAAAATCGGCCAGTTTAGGACGAAACCGGCCGGTTTGTATCAAACTGGCCGGTTTCGTCCTAAACCGGCCGGTTTTAGGCATGCCCACCGAAACATGCAAAAAGGCGGATTTTGACTATGGTTTAGGGGTTTTGGGGGGGAGGTAAAGGTGTTTTCCCTCCAAAAACACCCTCCCCAAGCTATAAGAGACCCCTCTCACTCTCATTTATCTCACACAACTGATTTGGAGTGTTTGTGAGTGTTTGTGAGCTTGGAGAGTGTTGAGTTTTTGCTGAAGTAGTCATCTTGGAGTTGGAATTGGAGCTATTTTAGAGATAGTGTGTAGCTGTCAGTGGAGTTGCCATCTTCAAGAGGAGGCTAAGGAAGCTAGTTTGCATTTCCAGGTAGTCATCATGCCTCCAAAAGCCGGAGATACTACATGGGCTCATTGTGATATGATTGATGGCAAAATGATCTGCAAATATTGCCAAAAATCCATTCAAGGAGGAGGTATTAACAGGTTCAAGCAACACTTGGCTGGGATAGGAGACCATGTAAAGCCATGCGAAGCACCAAATGAAATAATAGCGCATATTAGGGCAGAATACCTTCAGAAGTTTGAGACTCAAGTCACTGAACCAATAGAGAAGTTTTTGACTACAAAGTTTGGGAATCGAGACTCAACCAACTGAGTTTGATCATGATGACTCATGAGAAGTTTCAAGTGATAATGTTGATCACTATTATAGTATTATCATATATGTAGACTGGAGTCTTGTAGTAGGCCACTGGCCACTGGCCCCATAGTTTGTAGGCTTTGTTTTTGCACTCTAGAGGCCATTTAGAGCCTCATTGCTTATGTATTTTGTCGATGATATGTATTGCACTCGGTGCCATTTTGATATATTCACCTTTACATGGTATATAAATGAGCAATCTTTGCATATTTTGTCTCTATTGGCTTGGAATCATGGTTTTAAATCTTAAAAATAGTTTTTTCATTGAAAAATAATTATTTAATGTATTTTTCTAAAACCGGTTCGTTTAGACCAAACCAGTCTCGGTTAGACCGGTTCCGGTCGGTAAACCAGTTCATTAGGTGGACCGGTCCGGTCACCGGTTCATTAGGTGGACCGGTCCGGTCACCGGTTCTGGTTTTAAAAACATTGATCATCAGTTCCTTGGTCTTCTATGGTTGTGGTATCTGTGGGCTCAACTTGTGTCGGGTGGAGTGGGCTTGGATTGAGCAATGACATACCCTTCTGTTCCAACACATCATTTTTTGCAATTGGGGAGGCCATCTTCATGCTTGTCTTTTTCCTTAATAGAGCCTGGGCATTGGGTGGCTTTACTTCAGGGAGGGCTTAGTATCCCCACCTAGCTCTCTACCCCTTCAAGGCCCTTTTCTTTGAAAGTTCCTTTGACTAGGTTCACTGCTAGCTTTCAAAGTCCAGGTCACTTTGGTTTATCTCTCCGTATTGACTCCCCTGTTTTAGGTGCTCTTTAGATGCTTCGAGGCTTCTCCTGTCATGATGATCTAAACAAGATCTGAATAGGGTACTAAGAGAGAATATCTACAGAATATATTTAAGTCACTTGGATTGCATCTTTTGAGCGTCTTGGCCCTAAGATGACTTTATATATATATATTTTTTTTGTAGTTGACAGATAGCCTTATTGTTATATCTATGTATACAACCTTATTGCCAGCTCCATGTTGCCTTTGATTGGCTCTGGGTTGAGACTAATCAACACCTTCCTTTCTTGGATAGGTTTGGTGAGCTTTGCCACATACAGGATATTAATTATGAGATGCTCCTTTTTGTTGTATTTTCTGTTGGTGGAGTGCCAATTGTGACCTTTGCCCATAAAAGTGGTAGAGGGAATCATTCATGTTTAGTGCATTATGATTATCTTGTAGGTATCTAGATGCCTCGTGATGATTTTCTCAGGAGGTACATTTATTTTTTGTTTTGATGTAATTCTATATTATTGTGTCAGGACTTATGACGAATATCATATTTCAGCATCAATGTGTAATGTCCCACTTGACATATTACATCTTATATATTGGTTTTATTTTCATATTTATTTAGCAATGTGTCTGTTTGATGTTGCTGTTGCTTTAGATGTTCAAAAAATTGAAAAAATGATTATTTCTGTATTGTTTGAAGTTTCCTGATAATTTCTGATAATTACCAATAATTTCACTAATACTGTCGATATGTTATTCTGTACACTCAGTGATAAATTCTCCGAGACCCTAAATGTAATATTGGTCTATATACATATGGTTCCATAAGTGTCTTGCTCATTTGCTTCTTAGCTGAAAGCATGCAAGGTGGTTGGCTGGTGGCAGCTAGGTGGATGGGCTGGCTGAGTGGTAGCTAATGTTTGATGGGCTGTTGTTTTTCTAAATTCATCTGAGGTTAAATTGACATATTTATACTTTTTACAGTTTCAAGTCTCTGTGACATGGTGGCCTTATAATCATCAAATTTCAAGCCTCTGCGACATGGTTTTATCTAAAAAGATCACCCACATGGAAGGGTCCTTCCTAAAAAAGTCAACAATGGGGCAGGATATTAAACACTACAATATACCGTTAAAGCATTTTTAATAACTGAAAATTACAAATAGCATATGAATATATTTTGTTGCTTGAACAAGGTTAAAAGCTTTATTGTACTCCCAGCCATTTTAATACTGAGAATAGTTTTTGATATTGATATGATTGGATGGCACCTTAAAAATTTACTCTAATTGGTACCTTTGTGCAGGTAATTTTTTTCAGTGTAATATTTTATGTTTATTAATGATAGAAACTTATTTGCAGGAAATCCAGAAGCGTGGTTTGAAAGTTGCAGTTGCGGGAATCCCCAAAACTATTGACAACGATATTGCAGTACGGTTCAAACTGAGTTCTATGTTTCTTTGCCTTCAAAATTGACAAACCAAATAAGAGAGAGGATGCTTGTTATTTCCTTTAGCAGCAATACTATTTTTCTCAAAATACACTGCACCTTATACTAAATTGATATGATTTGATATTTTCTGATAGTTTTTAATTTATGTATGTACTTGATACTAATGAACTTTGGGTTTTGTATTGTATGTGTTAGGTCATTGACAGGTCTTTTGGTTTTGACACGGCTGTAGAGGAAGCCCAACGGGCTATAAATGCAGCACATGTAGAAGCAGAGAGTGTTAAGAATGGCATAGGCCTTGTCAAGCTCATGGGTCGCTACAGTGGTATGTGGAAGGGAATCTTTAATCTTACTCGCCTGGTGTGAGAAGTTGCAAGGAATTATTTTCCTTTATCCTCTCTTTAACATTGTTTTTGATTCTCTGATACACAATCTTTTGTATTTTATTAAAAACCTTACAGTAAGTGTAGCCATATAAGCTGTTTTCTATGTAAATCACAGTCCAACATTTTTTATTTATTTTTCCATTGCTTTTATTTAAATATGTCATGCAAGTTAGAATGTTTGTCTCATACATAGTTGCTTCTTGGGCAGGGTACATTGCCATGTATGCCACACTTGCAAGCCGGGATGTGGTAAGGCCTTGATTTCCATTCAAATCTCTTTGTCTTGTCTCAGGAGATTTTTGAGTTGCCAATGTGACATCTTCCCCTGATTTTCATCCAAATCTCTTAGTACTGTCTAAAAATATTTTTGAGTTACCAATGTGACTTCTTCATGAAGGTGATCAGATCAGTTAAACCTGTGAATCTTATTTTCCACAGAATTGGTGTGTGGATGTTTGGCTGCTTTGCATTATTGGCCAATCACCTCTGTAGTTTTGATTCATTTCCGAATTGAGTTGAAGTAAAACAACATATTGCAATAGATATGGTTTCAGACCAGAGAAGGCAATTAAAACTGCATTTTTTCCTGGAAAAATTGATTATTAACGATCATAATAAGGAAGTTTTGTGGTGCTGCAATACCCTGTATTGTACACTAGAACTGATTCATAAGCTATGCAAGTTGGAAAGCTTTTGTGGTCTGATTTCCAACAGCTGATATGAGTTGTAGTCCCACGCCAAAATTATCCTTGAATGGCTGAACTAGATTTGTCCACTGACAGCCTTTGATCTGTTGGTTGTGCAGGATTGTTGTCTAATACCGGAATCACCATTTTACCTTGAAGGTGAAGGTGGCCTTTATGAATTTGTTGAAAAACGCTTGAAGGAAAACGGACACATGGTTATAGTTGTCGCTGAAGGCGCTGGACAGGAACTTGTTGCTGAGAGTGTGCAAAATATGGATTCACGTGATGCCTCAGGAAACCGGTTACTTCTTGATGTTGGCTTATGGCTCTCTGAAAAACTCAAAGTAAGATAAGTTGAAGCATTTCGGTGACTTTCAAGTTTCAACCTACCAGAAAATAAATGTAATCATCAATTTCTTTAGCATGATTATCCTAGCAAATCATTGCTTCACCTTATTATAGGTAACTTAACAATCTTTGCTTCACTTCTTGTAGGATTATCTGACTGTAAAGGAACACAAGGAATTGACCCTGAAATACATTGGTATGACAATTCATCCTTCTTAAAGCATACGCAAAAATAACCTTTTCATTTTCTTTATATATTTATAGTCATGAAAGTTTGTTTAAGGTAGGTATTTATGTGATGTCACTAACAGGCTAGTCACTTAATGATAGATGTGGTCCTAAGTTGAAATTGTAGCTGGAAGTTGAATGCAATTTTCATTTGTTTTAAATGAGATTAGCTGAATGACAGTATTCTTTCATCTTGGTATTCCATGCCTGCAGATCCAACATACATGGTTCGTGCAATCCCAAGCAATGCCTCTGACAATGTCTACTGTACACTTCTTGCTCAAAGTGCTGTTCATGGAGTCATGGCAGGATATACAGGATTCACTTGTGGGCCAGTTAATGGGCGACATGCTTACATACCAATTGCTGTAAGGATACTTTCTATGGATAGCTTCCTACTTATGGCACGAAGGTTTATAGTGTAGAGACTAACTTTGTTTTGAATCAGGAAGGAAGTATTTTGATTTTATAAAAGACTGGCAATTGGAAGCCAATCTTCCTCATCTTCTAAAGGATATGATTCTACTGGGGTTGCCCAAGCCTAGATTTCAAATTGTCCACTTAGTTACACTTAAATAGATTAAGCCATACACATGGTCATTCCATATGCATTAATAAAAAGAATTCATATTTCACATATACATGATGTGGGGCATACTTGTCAGTATTGGACAAGCAGCATTCATTGTTCTCAGCTCCCTATCCAGCAAGGTGAATGAAATCTGTTATTGTCATTTATTAGGCAAAAATATACTAAGCACAAACAACATTTACACATGCACAAGAGAAATGAGTTTTTTTTCTTCCAAGGACAACCTCAAGGAGGAACCCCTGGGTGCTTACCTACATTTTGTGTATGGTACCCAATGTAATCCACCTGCACTGATTATAACGCCTAACCCAGTAAGGACATCAAGCGAGGCATGCAATAGAGGCAGCCAGCCCAGGGGATCATCCCTGAGATCTCGTGTATGAAACTCAAAGCTCTCAACCCGGAGAGAGAGAGAGAGAGAGAGGCAGAGAGGCAGAGAGACAGAGAGAGAAGTTTTTATTGACATCTAAGAGATCAACTAGTTTATGGGATAGGGTGTTACATTCCTGTGGTACAATCCTTTTCTATGTAGTAAGTAGAGACCAAAAGTACAAACAATTTAAAATTAATTACATTAAGGTAGGTCGGCTAATTCCAGTCTTGTCACATGGCTCTTAAAGCTTTAACGTGCCGGTACATCATCCTTCTTGTTATTCTTGCTGGTCGCCGTGGAAAGTTTCTCCTGCTGAAATTGTAACTAATGTCGGTCTTCATAATGTAATGTAATAATTAATATATTTATTATATTCATTATTGTTATTATTTTATTTTTGGTCAGAGCATGTTCTTCATGCTTATAAAGTCAAAAGAGTCAAAAATCATTTATTATGAGTAAAAAAGAAAATGTATTTGAGTCAAGTCCCATTTGGACTTCTGTAAGAAAAGAAAAAGTTTTATATTTTTATTTTGAGTCAAAGAGTTAAGGACCAAGTCAGCCTATGTGGCACCTATTTGACCCTTCTGGACAGTTATTTATACAAGTCAACTTGACCTCTTGGAAGATCATTAATTTATCATCACATCATCATCATTTTTGCGCATAGTCAAGAAGAAAAGACAACCAAAGTCAAAGGAGAGAGAAGGAAGTCAAAGGGGAGAGAAGACGAGTTCTCTGCCCTAGTTCTACTAAAAGAACTATGAGTCAAAAAGAAAATGTGTTTGAGTCAAGTCCGATGTAATATTCCTAGGGAATTTTTACAGTAAATAACGAAGCATACATAAACAAAAAGGCACAAAAGTTAAACACATGAATCAGGCACGAATATGCACCAAAAACTGCGGTGCTTAGCCATTTTATTAGAATATGAAGAGGGTAAAATGAGGTGCTGGAAAGAGTGCACCTGGGCTTGCTCAAGGCAAGCTATCTAAGCCCAAATGAAGAATAAGAAGTCCCCCTCAGGTATGTTGTTGATCTATCTGTTGGCTTTGCGCTGAACTGCCCAGAAATACGCTGCTGGGTGTGAATATCAGTTGCTAGGGCCTCCTCTGGTGCTCCAGAAAATTCTGGAAAATTAACCCCGACCTCTCCACCAAATACCCAGAATAACCCACAAAAGAATTGGCCTATGGTTGACCTTGAAATTTCAGCCCTCTTTTCCGTCTATGGCTCTACTGCTGGGAAAATTGACCCACTTGTCAATCCTGCTTTAAATAGTCCCAAAAATATTTGCAATCTCCAAGCAAATACTCTCTCGGGATCCTCCTCAAATCTTAGGCCCATTTAGCTGTAACACCTCTTTGAAAAACAATTCGGCCACTTGTAAGGCCGAGTGCAGGGCTGAGATGGCAAAGAAATGTGCAAACTTTGTCAATCGATCAACCACCACATAAATGCAGTCTTTGCCCTATATTGTGGGCAACCTGGTAATGAAGTCCATCGACACACTCTCCCATTTCCCCTCAGGGATAGGAAGAGGCTATAGTAACCCTACAAGGTGTGATTGCTCAACCTTGTTCCTCTGGCATGTGCACTGTCAAACTCCTTGACATGCCTCAGAATGTCATCCTTCAGGCCCCTCCATGCAAAACGCTCCCTGATGGCCCTATACATCTTTGTGAACCCTTGGTGCCCTGCAAGTGGTGAGTCATGGGCAGCCTGTAAAGTCTTCTCCCTCAATTGGGAGTTAGGCACCAAGTATATCCGGTCTCTGAAGTAAATCACCTCGTTCATCACCCTGTACTGATCATTTGTCACCGCCCCATCAAGGACCTCACATATAAATATCAAAGGTAGTATGGAGAAATCAACATATATAAAGGCCAAATCTAAAGCGGTGAGGCACGAAAGTGATAAGTAAGATCCAATAAGAAGTAGAGTCAAGAAGATCCCTATTCAAAGGTGATTCATAAAGAAGCTAAATAAGAAGGTGCTTAGATGCTTCAACGCACAAGTTGTAGCTTTCAAATTGTAGCTGTCAAACTGAAGAAAGGTAATCTTTAGGCTCAAGCTGCCTAGCCCTCCCTAAAACCAGCAGGGGCTTTATCTGTATCTATCGTTAAGTAAGTGGATTGCCCTGAACAATGAAAAAAGTAAGCCTGTCTAACCCCACCCCATCTAATAATCTAATAAGTTCCGGCAGTAATTCATGAATAGGGAGTTCCGATCCAACGATCCAACAACTGAGTGGTCTAAAGCAAGTAGGGATAGTATAGGTGTCCTAGTGGTACCCCCGAAGTAAGAATATGTCAGCAAGTGTTACGCCCAAATCGGTCCTTGGAGTACTCCACCAGTAATTGTGCCCTCCAGTCCGAGGCAATGCTCATTAGCAAAAGGGTAGCCGATATCCTGGACAACGCATCTGCCACCACGTTGTGCTTCCCTTTGACATATTCAATGTCAAAGTTGTACGCTTGGAGGTTGCTCACCCACTTCTGTTGCCTCTCCTGTAACTGCTTTTGCTCCAAGAGAAACTTAAGGTTATTGTGGTCTGTCTTGACCCTGAACCGATTCCCCACCAAGTACTGTTTGAACTTGGCTGGCACATGCATGATGGCTAGCATCTTCTTGTCATAGATAGAGTACAACCTCTCATGGGGAAATAGTTTCCAATTCTCGAAGGCTATGGGGTTCCCTCCCTACATCAAAATTGCGCCTATACCTTCTCCAGATGCATCACACTCCAACACAAAGCGCTGGGTGAAATCTAGAAGTGCCAATACAAGACAACTGCTCATGACTTGTTTGAGGCGATCAAAAGCCTCCTGCGCTGTAGCTGTCCACTCAAAGGCCCCCTTCTTCGTCAGATCAGTGAGGGGAGCTGCCACCTGAGAGAAGCCCTTTACGAACTTTTTGTAGTAAGTGCAAGATACCCACAAATCCCCTCAACTCTGTCACATTCTAGGGCTCTGGGCAATCCCAGATGGCCCTGATTTTCTGCTCATGGACCCTCACACCGTCCTTCCCATTGAAGTGCCCTAGGTAGAGCTTCTTGTTGGAAAATGTAACTAGGTTCGGTCTTCATTATTGTACTTGAAGTCAAAATGTAATATATTTGTCAAAAGAAAGTGAAGAATTTTATTGTTATTTTATTTGACTTGTTAAAGCATGGGTTTCATGCTTGGGTCAAATGTATAGGTCAAGCCTCCATTGTGGGCTCTAGGTTATTGTCAATATCAAAATGTAAAGACTCCTCCATCCATCTAGTCTCCTTGTTGTTGAAAGAATTCTCTTCTAGTCAGCCTCAAAATTATATATCAGCATGTTAGTTCAATTCAGTGATGTTGCTCTTCAAATTATCATGTCGGCTCATTTAAATGGACAAACTGCTATATATACCAGCCTAATGCCTTAACTCAGTTCACAAGTTTGGACAACAAATTTCAGAGAGAACATTTTCGGTGACACCGCAGAAGCTCACATAAAATTACAGAGAAGACAGTTCGGATGACTTTTGAATTTTGGTGCAATTACAGTAAGCAAAAATGATAATGCGGATTGTAGTTCGAAGCTTCCACAAAAGGCACATGTTACTACAATTTTGGTGTTAATACAATGCATACTTTTCGGTGATATTACGGTGGATCTAGTTCGGTGCTACCACAGGAAGAAGGTCTCGGTGCATAACATAGCGATGCTATTACAGTGATGATATCACAGTGACTCAGTGTTCTTATAGTGAAGCTATTACAGTGGTGCTATTACAGTAGACAAGTCTTGGTATCATAGTGTATCAAGGAGCTCAGATTTGTTGCAGAGATGATATTTTCAAATATAAAAGTATGAAGAAGAATGATAGGGATGATTTGATGGATGGAGGTGGTCTCGAGTCTAAATTGTAAGGGTCTTGGTCATCTCATCTTGAATCTATTGAAGGAAGATTTTGTGACTGGGTTTTCCTTTTGAGGGGGGTTTTTCCCTGGCAGCGTGCCTCTATTTTGTGTTCTCTTTTATGTGTTGCTTGGTATTAATCTTGATGATAAAATATAATTAAGAAATCTAATACTAATAATGAAAACATCACAAGTTAATGTCATTAATAAGGGAAATCATTTAACTGCCAAACCTATGGATTTCCCAACATGGTATCGGAGCTATGATCAAGGTTAAAGGCAGTTTGAAGAACACTTCTGCATCTTTGAAGCTCTCTCAAAGAATAAGTTTCGATACCTACACAGTGAGTCAGTTCAAATCTTTCCAGAGATTGGGTTCTCAATATTTCGGTGAAGATACAATCTAAACATTTCAGTGAAGGCACAATATTTCAGTGATGACACAATTTAATGAAGGTACCACTTCACTATATATCACAAAGATGATTTCAGTAACCACAGAACTAGCACTACAATGGAGACTCTCGGTGACATATCACGGTAATAAGAAATTCGGTGTCATTACAGAGAGAAACTCGCAGTATAGTGATCTTAGTCAGACCTTAGTAATCTCATCTCGGTGACCTCATTTTGGTGCAATTTCAGTGATATAAGTTCAGAAGAAGAGACATGCATTTTGGGGTCACTGCAGGAGTTCGAACAAAGAACAAGGTGCAAACAAAGAAGCTCAGATTATCTCCAAAAATGAAATTCGGATGCCATAGAATATACTCTCGATGCAATCACAGAGATTCGGATAGGGTACAAGCATACTCTCTGTGTTTGGGTGCCATTCCAAGTTCAATGCCACCACAGTGACCTCAGTTCAGAACCATCACAATGACTGCAGTTTGGTAGTATCACAGTAACAACAGTTCAGTGCTCTTATAAGGTCTCGGTGGTGTTACAATGATAAGGTCAAAGCTGTCAGTCTTCCACTCATTAAAGAAATAGAACTTGGCACAACTTCTTGTGGAGGTATATCAAGGATCCGGATACAAGTTCAAGAGAACACCTTAGGGTAAATCAAGTATTGTCAAAAGTGCACATGCAAGTCTAATAAGGTGTCAAATCAGTTGTATGTAATCACAAGGTAAGTATGTACATAAACTTTTAGATTTTCAATAACTCTTGTTTATAGTTAGTCTAGGATAAAGAATGTATTCTCTAGATAAAATATTAGAACCTTAGTCCTCTTCCTCTAGGATTTACATGTAATCTAGGATGTAAAATAAAAGGTCCTATTGATGTTTGAAAGAATGAACAACTTATCATAAGATTCCCTCCTCCATGATTATAGATCTAAGTTAAGAAATAAAATTACGACCTTGGTATCATATGCCTTTGCTTGAGAGTATGTATTACAGATCATGGCTGCATACAAGAAGAACACTTAAAGGAATACTTACAAGGTTTGACCATCTCCAGGTATGTCTTAGTCTATACACCTTATAAATTCTTGGTACTTTCATCTTATTTTGGAATTTGTGTTACCTTACCAATATCGTTATGTCTAGCAGTCTTGAATCATAATGATTCTTGCTATGGGTAATTCATCTCTTGATAAATCTTCCCCTCCCCATATTCTTAATTGATTTTATATAACCCTGGACAGGTTCTCTAGAAAACCTTAACCTAAGGGTATGCTGACAATGTGTGAAACCCTAATGTACTTAGGGTTATTATGAAATGCTATTTGAAGTTTTTATTTATGATGTCATGTTTGAGTTTTTCATATGATCAGGAAAACCTAACTTCTTAGGGTTGAATGATAAAGTCTAATCCCAAACCTTTGGAATATTGGTAATCTTGGGTTTGCTATGTTCCTATATTGAAACCCTAACTCATTAGGGTTTGGTGAAATGTGTAAGCAAGACCGTTATGTCTTAGAAATGATTTCCTTGGTATGTGTGTCTGATCAAAACCTAGTCTAACCAAGTTTGTTGTATGTCTAACTCTTATTGATCTTTGCAAAGTTGGGTTTGATTAGCACATGATATGATATGCCTATGCATGATGATAAAGTCCTAGATGTATGAGTTGACCTATTTTTCAATGGTCATGAATCCTAGGGTTTGGAAACAAGCTCTAGTCAAAGTTTGTCTTTCTAGGATGATAGTATTTGTGAAATTCTAGGTTTTTGGAGTTGAACCTTAGTAGAAGTAAAAATCTCTGATGTATGATGACAATATGATGATTTGAGATTTGTGTAAGATTGTTGAAATCTGAGTTTTGGTTGGGATTGATGTTTGATTGAAAAATCTAGGGTTTGCAACTAACCCTAGTGAAAGCTGGTCATGTTAATGACTAAGCTATGATTTGTTTTGATTGATTCTTTTGTATGAAATCTATGATTTGTATGAATCCCTAGTGAAAAGTCTAACATGCGAATTTTGAAAGTTGTTAGATGACTTGTAGATCTATATTTGTTTGAATTATTTCTAGGGCTTGCTATATGTTGTAATGTCACACCTTTGAAAGAAAAATTGAAGCCCTAGATGGAATGAAAGTTGTTATGAAGCAATCTAGGGTTTATGACAAAGTCCCTAGTAAGATGTTGAAGAGTATGTTTCTCTTGTTTATAATTAAGTTTGATGCTTCCATAATTTTGATATCGCTAACTTCATGATTCTATAGATTTGGTTGTACTTGCTATCTAAGTTTTGCAGGCACAAAATCTTCAATATGGTGAAGATGTTCGTTAATGTGATGAGGATGATGTGGATGATGATAAGTCCAATGAAATGGTTGAAAGCCACGAAAGATTTTCCAATAACGAAAAGAAGCTGATCTCCTTGAGTTAAGAGGGAGTCTGGAGATGCTCTGTGGTTGAGAGGGAAGACACAACTTGGTTTTGATTGAAGAATGAATTTAAGAGGATATGTCGCTGCATGAGAAGTAGGAAAGGAAAGTGTATGATTGAGGAATCTCCAGTCAAAGATTCGGTTGATAGTCCTACTATGAAAAGTTGAGAAGCAACATCAAGTTGTCTGGAAAACCTCGAAAGTTAGTGTTTATTTATGAATATGTGAAAGCATATTTTTGATTAGGGTTGTGTTTAAATCTCTCGAAGGTTTTGATAGCATGCTGGTTTACCGAACAGTTTGATTAGGAGAGATTTGTTGTCCTTGATCTACTGGATCAAGGAGAGGTTTTGTGAGTGAAGCATTGCTTAGGAGGACATCTAGCCGACACTTTGTGTTGGTGTCTAGGTCCTGAAGTAGGGAGGGTGGCGTGGGTCATAGAGCTTTGACCATGGATACACACCTAGGTCCCTGGGTTGATGGTTAGCAAGTAAGCCTGATGCTACCTAGAGAGACTGAATGCTTGAGTCCATCTTATTCTCACTCGGATAGATTGCCTTGGTGAGGAATCTAGTCCTTGGCATTACGGTGCCTAAATTGTTGAGACACCAATGGATAGATTTCCCTCATCAGGAATCTAGTCCATGACATTGAGGTGCCTAAACTACTTCATATATGATGTGGTTTGAGATATTCCATGTACCTGCTTGATTGTATGTAAAAATGAATACCTCCCTAGTTAAGAGGGAGTGTTGGAAAATGTAACTGGGTTTGGTTTTTATTATTGTGCTCGAAGTCAAAATGTAATATATTTGTCAAAAGAAAATGAAAATAATTTTATTATTATTTTATTTGACTTGTTAAAGCATGGGTTTCATGCTTGGGTCAAACATATAGGTCAAGCCTCCATTGTAGGCTCTAGGTTATTGTCAAAATCAAAATGGGAAGACTCCTCCATCCATCTAGTCCCCTTACTGTTGAAAGAATTCTCTTCTAGTCGGCCTCAAAATCATATATTGGCATGTCGGCTCAATTCAGTGACGTTGCTCTTTAAACGTACTATGTCGGCTCATTTAAATGGACAAACTACTATATATACCAGCCTAATGCCTTCGCCCAGTTCACAAGTTCGAACAACAAATTCCAGAGAGAAAATTTTTGGTGACACCACAGAAGCTTGCTTAAAATCACAAAGAAGACAGTTTGGACGACTTTTGAATTTCGGTGCAATTACATTCAACAAAAATGATAATGCGGATTGCAATTTAAAATTTCCACATAAGGCATATGTTACTTGTTAAAATTGGCAACTAGGGCCAAACTCCATGTGGGTCATCTTATTTATGGCAGCTGGTATTTTTCTTGGATTCCTCTCATCGAGAGGTGCAGCATTGATCTAAAGATCATTCGTTTCCGATAAGTATTCATGGAGTTATGAATTTATTTGTGTTATAAGACAATTCGTCAAGGTCAGCCAACAACCAAATAACCCACACATGTGCTCAATGTTTTAGTATAAAAAGAGGTGACTTGATAGTCATTTCTACACACACTTCACTCTTGATTTCTCTCCACTTATTCAGGGTTTTAGTGGAAGAGAAATCTAAGAGAGGAAGCCCTAAATGCAGAAGGTAAGGAGCCCTACTATGAGATCTAGACGCAGTCAAGAAGGAAGGCTACACGGTGCCCCATACACTGGACTCTATAAGCCCTAACACAGTCCTAAGGAGGATGCCCTAACACAGTCTAAGGAGGATGCCCCAATGCAGTCCTAAGGAGGATGATCTAACAACAATTCAAGGGAGGAGACCCCTACTTCTATACGCTGCCTAAAGGATCCTAGCCGCAGTCCAAGGATGGAGAAATAACATGATGGAGGAGGCCCTACTCACTGCCCTTATAGGCAAGTCTAATCTGCCCTAACTGCAAGGCTGCCCAACCCTAACCGTAGGTTTGTCCAAGCCCTAGCCGTAGGTCACTTCAAGTGACCGAATTGATGGATGAAGGGCCAATGATCTAGGGCTGAGAGGGCGGGCTACTAGGCCAAATAGAGGGAAGCTAAATGATGGAATTTGAGTGGCTGTTTGGGCACGTTGAGGAGGCTGAAAGCTACAACAAGCTAGGCCGTAGGCCATAGCAAGTTGTTGGAGTTATTTCATGGCTGTTTTGAAAGGATAATGTGGCATGGGAGGAGCCTCTTCAAGGCTAGCCGCTAGAGGGCTAGTATTGTTGTGTGTTGGGTGCAGTCGCAGCAGCAACAATGGGACAACAACACAATGGGACAACACCAACAATGGGACAATAACATGATGGGATAACAGCAATGATGGGACATGTGCACTAACAAACAGGGTTGGAGCAGCATGCCAAAATGTGAAGACTATTGATGATAAAGGCTGCCCATAATACATGGAATAGTATGACAACAATATGTCAAACATGGAATAGCAACGTCACTAACATTGACAACAGTGCTAGTAGTGTAATGGCATAGTGCAATGATGGCACAACGGGACAACAACAACAGCGAGGACAACAAGCAATCATAATGCAGCAGTATGAGCTGTATGATGTGAAGTGTTACAGCACAATGATGGGCATCATGACAATGTGAAGTGTAGCATTTTGTGTGCAACACTTGCTAGCATAATACAATGATATTAAAAGCTACAATGAGACGCAACATGATGGGCAAAGTAAGGTACAGGATGAGGCAACACTGGTAAGTGCAGTAAGACGATAAGGTACAACAAGATGTTGCAGTATCGCAAGGTGCAGCATAAGGTGCAACAATATGATGTGTGCAGCGTGGTATTGAGGTCCAACATAGTGATGATGGGTGCAGCACGATGCAACATGATGACAAGGTGCAACACAATGCATGGTGATGGAGTCACTTGGGAGAATCAGTTGAAGCAGCATGTCTTCAATTGAGTTCAGCTACCTCATATATCATCTACTTAGAGATGATCTATGCTCTTATTTAAGATAAGTCAAAGTGTTGACTTCTGTTGTAAATGTACTATCTCTCTCTCTCCCTGCTGAACTATTGAAGAACATATAAGAAGAATTGATCAAGGGTTTCCCCACATTGGGGTTTGTCCTTGGCTAGTGCCACATCTTGTGCCCTCTTGTCTTGACTTGTCTTTTGCGATCTATGTTTATGTTCTATCTGCAATTTACTTTAATGTTGATGTGATTGCTAATCTAGAAAAGATATTGAGATGACTGTGAAAATTGAAATAAATTGCTCTATGCATAGAACATACCTAAAATTAACATGGTATTAAAGTTGAGGTGAAGAAAAAGCCCATGCAAGAGTGAAAGAGAAATCACCGAAGACAATTAGGAAAGGACAAAACGATCAATGGATTCCTCATCCCTCTTCAAATTCACCAAGGGTGACATCGAAGTAGAGAATATTATCAGAATGGCGCAGTGGAAGCTTTTGATGGCCTACCTAAAGATCACTTCAATGGGAAGTCCAGGTCTAAGGGTGGAAGGAAAGGCAGATGCCTTGTTTGTAATAAGTTCGGTCATTATGCTGAGGAGTGTTCGAATGGTAGGGACACATCACTTGATGACGATAACAATCATTCCAGGGACATCTTCAATGATCGAAGGAATGCAGGTAATCAAGGAAACGACCGACTCTTCAAAGAAAGCAAGGAGCCCCAGTGCTTCAAGGCACTTCATCGGATAGAAGGGTGCTCTCTCTAATTCAGTAGAGATGGAAACAATCATGGGATTATACTTGGAGTGGATGCCACCTATTTCGGAAAGGGTGTAGGGAATGTTACCCCTCAATTGAATGAGAGTAACTTGATTCATTTATGAGAATCTCTTTATGTACCTGATTGCAAGAAGAACCTTGTGTCCATTTTAGCAATGGAAGTCAAAGGTTTTAGGGTGGCATTCATCGATGGAAAGGTACGTGTTTGAAAATGGAATTTTTCAAAGATGCTTTTACTCATGGGTTCAGGGTTGGCAATTTGTATCAAATTGCAGGATGGTCCATTAGGGACCATGTTAGTTGATACATCTCATCTATAGCACCAGAGGTCTACTTATAATGGGGCCCTACCCGATGTGAGTCAAATGGTGACAGGGATGTCTGAATTCAAGAAGAGCATGAAGGTACATGTCTGAGATGTACTGAAGGAAAATCTTGCAAGGGGACCATTCCCCTCATGTAGCAGGTCCACAGGTTTGGAACAACCCAAGTGGTTTGAGATTCATGATCGGGAATCTCATGTATGCAGGTGGAAGAAAGCCCTTGATGGCTTGAAGCAAAACATGCCTGGCTTAACATGAGAGGATTGATAGCTGTCTGATGAAGTTGAGATCCACTAGGAGTGAAGTCGATCCAAACCATTGCTTGAAGGTTGTGGATGATAGACCTCTCATATCGACACCTTCTGAGGACGATCTCTTTCTGACAGGTGCAGACCCTCTCATTTGCAAAAGTAAGGGGAGTTGGATTCCAGATTTGGAATGTTGAACTGCAAACCTGTGACTACCTCGATGGATCTTAACTTTTAGAAGTTATGTGGTAAGGATACCGGACCTATTTTCGGAAATGCCTCTGAGTTTCACAAACTCATGCTAGCATTGATGTTCTTGGTCAACTCCCGTCCGGATATATGTTTTGCAGTTAGCATGTTGGGCTCATAGTTGGTTGAGCCTCACTGAATTGATGCCAAGAATCTTCCAAGATATCTTCAGGGCACAATCTCTCATGGATTGAGATACACTATTGGAAATGTGAAGCTGCATGACTATTGGGCAAGTAGTGTGGAGGATCGCAAGAGCACTTCTGGGTGCTGATTCTCTTTGGGTTCTGTTCGATATCCTGAATGAGTAGGAAGCAGAAGATGGTTTCTTTTAGCACCGCTGAGACCGAATACATAGCTATGAGTATGACCTCGTGTGAAGCTGCTTGGTTGTGGAAGCTCTTCAATGAGTTGTTTGTACACATGATGGATACCACCGTGATCTTGTGTGTCAACCAGGGGGGGATTTGATTGTTGAGGAGGAATCCCGTATTCTATGATTTCTCCATCATATAGACATCGGATACTACCTTATTTGGGATATGGTACATTGATGAGCGAGAAGGCTCCATCGCATTGAGACTGATGTACAGGTCGCTAACATTTTTTCGAAGCCCCGGGGAAAGGTCAAATTTATGACTTTCCTGAACGACTTGGAGTTGTTGAGAGACCCTCTTATGAGGGTCCTGCATTGAGCTCTAGGAGCTCCCTGGGGCTTGGGGTACTTCTTGGAGCAACAAGCGACCATAGGGCGACTCACCCTCCTCTAATGGTGCTGTGTACACGGTGAATGGTTCAACCTTCCCCTGTGATACCTTGTGGCGACTTATGGACAGGATGAGTGGTTCTCCTGTCGAGGCATCCTACCCATGCAGTCCGGGACTCATGGGAAGTACCTCTCATTCGGCCAATGAGTAGGGAAATGGGTTTAGGGACCATAGTAGTACTATCGATGGACACATCGTTGTATCTACCATACTCCCTATGTTAGGATGATCTCCATTGATCTGGGATCAATGAAACTGATCTGGGACCAGTATGAGTGGTTTGAGACACTCTCTTTTGATATTGATCTCGGATCAGTATCAGTGGTTTGAGACACTCTCTTTTGATATTGATCTGGGATCAGTATGAGTGATTTGAGACACTCCCTTTTGATATTGATCTGGGATCAATTGGAACTGACTTCGTGTCAGAGTGATATGACTCACTCTCTTGGAACTGATTTTGGATCAGTAAGAGTGGTATGACACACTCTCTTCTTATGGAACTGACTTCGGGTTAGTAGAGAATGGTATGAGATGTTCTCGGTCAATTCTTCTTCTTCATGGTTCAGTGGAGCAAAGCAAAGCAGAACAGAGCAGTGCAGGGCACTAATGGCAGAGATAGTACAGTCTAGCAGATGGATCAGTGGATGGAGTTCTCCCTAGTTGAGAGGGAGTGTTAAAATTGGCAACTAGGGCCAAACTCCATGTGGGTCATCTTATTTATGGCAGCGGATAGCCTGATATTTTTCTTGGACTCCCCTCATTGAGAGGTGTAGGATTGATCTAAAGATCATCCGATTTTGATAAGTATTCATGGAGTTATGAATTTATTTGTGTTATAAGACAATTCGTCAAGGTCGGCCAGCAACCAAATAACCCACACATGTGCTCAACGTTTTAGTATAAAAAGAGGTGACTTGATAGTCATTTCTACACACACTTCGCTCTTGATTTCTCTCCACTTGTTCTAGGTTTTGGTGGAAGAGAAATCTAAGAGAGGAAGCCCTAAACGCAGAAGGTAAGGAGCCCTATTATGAGACCTAGACGCAGTCAAGAAGGAAGGCTACACAGTGCCCCATACGTTGGACTCTACAAGCCCTAACGCAGTCCTAAGGAGGATGCCCTAAAGCAGTCTAAGGAGGATGCCCTAATGCAGTCCTAAGGAGGATGATCTAGCAGCAATTCAAGAGAGGAGACCTGTACTTCTATACGCTGCCTAAAGGAGCTTAGCCACAGTCCAAGGATGGTGAAATAACACAATGGAGGAGGCCCTACTCACCGCCCTTATATGCAGGTCTAATCTACCCTAACCACAAGTCTGCCCAGCCCTAATCGTAGGTTTGTCCAAGCCCTAGCTGCAGGTCACTTCAAGTGAACGGATTGATGGATGAAGGGCCAAGGATCTAGGGTCGAGAGGGCAGGCTACTAGGCCGAGTAGAGGGAAGCTAAATGCTGGAATTCGAGTAGCTGTTTGGGCACATTAGGATGCTGAAAGCTACAACAAGCTAGGCCGCATGCCATAGCAAGTTGTTGGAGTTATTCCATGGCTACGTTGAAAGGATAATGTGGCATGGGAGGAGCCTCTTCAAGGTTGGCCGCTAGAGGGCTAGTATTGTTGTGTGTTGGGTGCAGTCGCAATAGCAACAATGAGACAACAACACAATGGGATAGCAACAACAATGGGATAGCAACATGATGGGATAACAACAACGATGGGACAACAACAATGTGCACTAACAAACAGGCTTGGAGCAACATGCCAAAGTGTGAAGACTGTTGATGATAAAGGCTGACCAGAATACATGGAATAGTATGACAGCAATATGGCCAACGTGGAATAGCAATGTCACTAACATTGACAACAGTGCTAGTAGTATAATGGCATAGTGCAATGATGGCAGAATGAGACAACAACAACAACAAGGACAACAAGTAATCATGGTGTAGTAGTATGAACAGTATGATGTGAAGTGCTACAACACAATGATGGGCAGCATGACAATGTGAAGTGTAGCATGTTGTGTGCAACACTTGCTAACATAGTACAATGATATTAAATGCTACAATGAGATGCAACATGATGGGCACAGTAAGGTACAGGATGAGGCAACACTGGTAAGTGCAGCAAGACGATAAGGTACAGCAAGATGTTGTCGTACCGGAAGGTGCAGCATAAGGTGCAGCAGTATCATGTGTGCAGCGTGGTAGTGAGGTCCAACATAGTGGTGATGGGTGCAACATGATGCGGCGTGATGATAAGGTGCAGCACAATGCATCGTGATGGAGTCACATGGGAGAATCAGTTGAAGCAGCATGTCTACAACCAAGTTCAGCTACCTCATGTATCATCTACTTAGAGATGATCTATGCTCTTATTTAAGATAAGTCAAAGTGTTGACTTCTGTTGTAAATGTTCTATGTCTCTCTCTCTTTGATGAACTATTGAATAACATATAAGAAGAATTGATCAAGGGTTTCCCCACATTGGGGTTTGTCCCTGGCTAGCGCCACATCTTGTGTACTCTTGTCTTAGCTTGTCTTCTGTGATCTATGTTTATGTTCTATCTGTAATATACTTTAATGCTGATGTGATTGCTAATCTGGAAAAGGTATTGAGCTAACTGTGAAAATTAAAATAAATTGCTCTAAGCATAGAACATACCTAAAATTAACATTACTACAGTTTTGGTGTTAATATAGTGCATACTTTTCGGTGATATTATAGTGGATCTAGTTCAGTGCTACCACAGGAAGGTGGTCTCAGTGCATAACATAGTGATGGTATTACAGTGATGATATCGTAGTGACTCGGTGTTCTTATAGTGAAGCTATTATAGTGGTGCTACCACAGTAGATAAGTCTTGGTATCACAGTGTATCAAGGAGCTCAAATTTGTTGCAGAGATGATCTCTTCAAAGATCAAAGTATGAAGAAGAATGATAAGGATGACTTGATGGATGGAGTTAGTCTTGAATCTAAATTGTAAGGGTCTTGGTCATCTCATCTTGAATCTATTGAAGGAAGGTTTTATGACTGGGTTTTCCCCTTGAAGGGATTTTTTCCCTTGCAGCGTGGCTATATCTTGTGTTCTCTTCTATGTTTTGCTTGGCACTAATCTTGATGATAAAAGATCATTAAGAAATCTAATACTAATAATGAATACATCACAAGTTAATGTCATTAATAAGGGAAATCGTTTAACTGCCAAACCTATGGATTTCCCAACACATCTCTATCAAACCGAAGTCGCACTTAGACAGTTTCGCATAGAACTGTTGCTCCTCCAAAATGCGCAACATTGTCTCTAAGTGCTGCAAGTGCTCCTCCCATGACCAAATGTAGATCAAGATGTCATCAAAGAACACCAACACAAACTTCTGCAACTGCCCAACACATGGTTCATGCACGACTGGAAAGTGGTTGGTGCATTGGTTAGACCAAAAGGCATAACCAGGAACTCGAAAAAAAGTGGCACTTGAAAGCAATCTTAGGGACATCCTGGTCCCTCATCCTGATCTGGTGGTATCCTGAGTGTAGATCAATCTTGGTGAAGAATTTCGCTCCCCTCAGTTCGTCCATCAGCTCATCTATGCACGGGATAGGGTAATGGTTCTTCATGGTCTTGTTGTTAAGGGTCTTGTAGTCAATGCACATCCGTAGGGATCCATCCTTCTTCTTTACCAGAACAATTGATGAAGCAAAAGGGCTACATCTAGGCCTGATGTGCCCAAGTGCCAACAACTCATGAATAGGCGTCTCTATCTCATCCCGATATGCCTTGAGATGTCGGTAAGGGGTAGTAATCACGACCTGTACCCTCGGCTCTAGCTCAATGGTATGTTCGAACCCTCTGTTAGGTGGTTGACCTGGCGGTATGTCTCCAAACGCTACTAGGTGCCTGTCCAAAATGGCCTGTATATCTGGGTGCGATGGCTTGGGTTGAGCCCCAACCTCTGAAATCCTCAACTCCACAGCCAACTCAATGTCCCTGTGTCTCAGATCCGCCTCCATCTCGTGGGCCGAAACATTCTGTGGAGGGTAAAAGTGCATACCCCGTAGCAAAACTAGTTTGCCATCTGGCCCTATGAACTCCATCTCCAACTTCCTCTAATCAATATTGACTCTGCCAAGAGAGTAGAGCCATTGGACACCCATCACCACATTGGTGTCCGACACATCCACCACGAAGAAGTGATCTGTCACTGAGTAGTTTCCTGCGGTCGCTGTCAAAGCCAGAACATAGCGTGTGCACTGCATGGTTCTATCACCCGGCACCATAACTGAAAAACCCTCAAACTCCTCGGATGTGATACCCCTCCTCTGGACCATCTGTGCATCAATGAAATTGTGGGTAGCCCCACTTTCTACTAAAATCAAGACATGTTGCCCTTGCATGGTGCCCTTGATCCTCGTAGTCAAAAACTTGGGTACCCCATGTAGAGATGCGAGGACCCCTCTTGATGGAGTGAAAGGTGCTCCCCCTAGCGTGGGTGGTGGTGGTGGCCCCCTCTCTGCCTGCCTTGCGCTGTCATCTCCACCCATCTCCAAATACGCATCATCCTCCCCATCACGGTCAGAAAAGACCTCAATGTAGTGGGCCTTGCTTGCTGCACATCTATGGCTTGGATCCCATGGTTTCGAACAGGTAAAACACAACTTCCTCCGGAGGTCTCTCTGGGTCTCCTCATCCAATTGTCCATGCCCCTGGTTGGCTCTCAGTGGTGGAGCTCTAGTGTCTCTCCCCCTTTGCAGGTAGCCCTGTCTAGGTGGTAGTTGTGCTTTAACCCTTGGTAGGGCTTCTTGGAAATCTCTAGCCATCCCCACTGCATATTGCAAGGTAGTGGGTCTGTTGGATTTCACCAGTCCCTTAAGTGGCTCTTCTAGCCCCTCTATAAACATGAAGACCCTCCTGGACTCCGATATATCTGGCACCATCACTGACAGCCTTAGAAACTCCGAAATGTAAGCCTTAATGCTCTCGGCCTGCTTGGGCCTTGCCAACTCCCCAAAGTACTCCTCCAGATCCTTCCTCTCAAAACATTTCGACACTCTTATGGTGAAATCCTCATAGGCTATCACCTTGGCATGTCCCATTGTGGTTAGCCCATGGAACCACTAATCATGGGCTTCTTTCTCTAAATGTAGGTGGCAAGTTTTATTGCCTCCCCCTCAGTCATCTGGTTTAGCTGGAAGTAGACATCCAACTTCTCTACTCACGCTCTGGTTGAGCGCTTAGAAGAGCCATCAAAAGTTGGGAGAAACAATCTCCCCACAGTACGCTACAAATTTGTCTCCTGTGTGTAGTTTCCCCCACTCTGTCCCTTGGGCCTATTATTGCCCTTCAATTGGCAAAAGTCCCTGAAAGTGATAGCTTCCCTGAACTTGGGTCCATAGGACTGATACTCCAAGAGGTAGTTCTCCATAGGAAACTCCTCCTGTCCTAGCTGCCCACCAGCTCCATATGTCAAGATGTTGGAATAGTGGATCTAGGTGGTGTGTTGGAAACAAGAGGCATGTTGGGGTTAAGGGATGCGTGGTGATGCGAAGCACGGGAGTCTTCACCCAGCGGGAATTCCCCTTGAATTCCCTTACTCTTGTTGTTGCCACAATTTTGTTGCCTTCATTCCTCAATGCTCTTGGACAGGTCTTGTACTGTGTTCAAGAAATGATGAGCAAATTCCTCCCGCTTATCTCTTCTATCTCTCTCATTCTCTGCCATGTTTGTTTCTACAACCTCCGGTTCGGTTATCACGGGATCTGGAGTAATCTGCAACTGCCTTTTTGGACTCCTGTACCTCTGTCTCCAGTAAGTCATGTTTTGTCTATTCTCTGGTGTCATAGACTGCGTTGCTCCCATAGGCTGAGCCAAGTCTATGAGCTCTGATACCACTGTAATATTCCTAGGGAGTTTTTATAGTAAATAACGAATCATACATAGAAAAAAAAAGCACAAAAATTAAACACATGAATCAGACCACGAATATGCACCAAAAACAGCGTTGCTGAGCCATTTTATTAGAATATGAAGAGGGTACAATGAGGCGTTGGAAAGAGTGCACCTAGGTTTGCTCAAGGCAAGCTAGCTAAGCCCAAATGAATAATAAAAATTCCCCTTCAGGTATGCTGCTGCTCTATCTTTTGGCTCTGCGCTGAACAACCCAAAAATACATTGGTAGGTGTGAAGATCTCTTGCTAGGGCCTCCTTTGGTGCTCCAGAAAATTCCGGGAAATTAACCCCCACCTCTCCAACAAATACCCAAAATAACCCAGAAAGGAATTGGCCTATGGTTGACCTTGAAATTTCGGTCCTCTTTTCCCTCTATGTCTCTATTGCTCGAAAAATCGACCCACCTGTCAATCCTGCTGCAAATAGTCCCAAAAATAGCTTCAATCTCCAAGAAAATACTCTGCCGAGCTCCTCCTCAAATCTCAGGCCCAAACTCCCTTCACTCTTCAACTCCCAAGTATGCCTCCTCCAAGCACTGTGCAACCCCTGTGCTGCTGCTAGTGAACCCCCCCCCACAAACTCACATTCCCACTGTTGGAACAATTTGAAAAGAATGGAACTCCCTCCTTGGGCTAGCACTCGAAGTCCACCGAAGCAAGGGTTGAGATTTTTGCTCGGAAACACTCGTGTGCTAAACAGCACTTGCAGACTTGGTGTTGGCTTGGGGGGTCTTGACCCAGGTTCAGCGTTAAGTTACCAAACAAATCCCTACACTATTGGCCCTTTCGGCATCAATCCGCGGAGCGTGGATTGAAGTCTCACCCGAAGCAGTATGGGGGATGCTGGAACCAAGTTTCCGCACCTAGAGATTAGTGTAATTTCATTTTATGTCCTAACTCTACCTTTGCGCAGATCGATAAGCCTTTTAGGGCTTATCAATATACTTCTCTTAATCACCTTTAGACCTCCGCGAAGGTCTACAACTGTCTTTCGTGGACCTTAAATAGGTGAATCAACTACTTACACGCTTCTGAGATTGCTTCTACTTCTATATTTACCCAAATAAGCTTAAGTATTTGATAATTTTAACATGCATTAAGATATTCTTTCGCGTAAACAGATACTATGACTTGCGTTCGTATAACAATGTAAAACATACAGATTCGCGCATCAATACAACATTAAATCATAAACCCATTATTCATCATAACATAATTGCATTCATTCATAACAGAAGTAAAAGGATGAAACACAGATATTTTCAGAACAATCTCTTTATTAATGCTTCAGATCTTCTTATAGACTCAAACTACCCTACGCACTCAGCTGTAGGGGTTTGCACACTCAGCTGCGGACTCTACTCTAAGCCTTTGCGCACATAGCTACAGAGCCTCTCTTTTACTCTTAAGACTCTTTTCTCGTCACTTCTACTCTCCCATTACATTCATATTTTTTGCTACCAAAAACTCTACCTTAGACTCTTCTAAGACTTTCCTTTTTATATAGTCCTAATCTTCTAAAGCCGACACATCTTACATAAAAGAAGGGTAAAGGACCCTTAACAAGAAGACCATGAAGAAATGGCCTATGTTGTGCAGATGTGCGAGTGGTTTGACTACCGGAATCACACTTTCATACCCTTGGCAAACTGAATCGATTCTAACGTCGATACCAGCAAAACGGAAGTGGCGCTACACAGATTGCAGCCACGAAAAAAAAATTTAAACCAGCTGAAGAATTCTTTCAAAGGATCCACTTTTGTATCGAGATAGACGACTGTAAGCTTTTATCACAATGAGCAGAGTCGAAGCTAAGACTCAGTGAAGGCTATCTGGCTTACAGAGGGCTCGACCTTAGAAAGGAATGACAGAAAGAACTCAAGAGATTAAAATGCAGAGAGAATAAACTTCTCAATAAATCTCTTTTTCTGGCTCTGATACCATAAAACAGTGTGAAACACGCATATGGATTTCCAAATGAATTAATTAATTGATTGAGCAAGAATACTCAATAATAATACAGAGATATTTACAAAGATAGAAACATCAAGTTTCTATGTAAAGAATCAGTTTCATCTAAGAAACTGCTAAAAGAATAAAAATAGCAACAGCTAAAAGAATGAGCATTCAACTAAAATAGTATTATTCTAATAATAAAGAAATGATCACCATTGTTCTAAATGCAACTGATGAACAAGGTAACCTTGTATCAAATGCTTGCGAGGAGAAGAAAGCTATCCCATTTAATAATTTGTGGTCTCTATGCAAGATAGAATAAAATAGGTTGAAGGAAAAAAGTGATGAAGGACCAAATGAGCAGGTTTAAACATTCGCTGCCATAACTAGAAGAAAAGGGAAGTTTGGGAAGCTTAGTCCTCGAAAATAGAAGAACATGTCAAAGGTTCAATGCTATGGCTGTCATATATATGGGCACTACAATAGAGATTGTCCAAAGATCAAGAAGGACAACAACAAAAGAGGAAGGAAAGAAGCCCATGTCACTAAAGATGTGGAGTAAGCTAAAAAGAAGAAATCCAAGAAAGAGAAAGTAAAAGATCTCTACTATGATTGAGATAGTCTTTCTCACCTAGTTCTTTTCAAGTTTTTGTTCTCAATTTTTCTGTTGTAAAGTATAGCTATCGTGGTAGGAATCATTAGAAGCATGATAAGATGCATCATGTTAGGAGATGGCATCATAAGCATACAATTGAAAGCAAGAGCTCGTGACGTCATCATGAAAGATAACTGAAATCTATAGCAGTCACCTATAGAAGGATGTAGCTCTTGGTAACCTCATTAGAAACATAATTAGTACTTATGGAAGAAGAAAGTTATCTAGTATAGAGCTCATCATACATCATTCAAGAGGAGCATTTGCTAGATGAGGATGATCAAGATTCTCTGTTGAAATCTTCATTGGAAGGTTCACCTACTGAAAGAAGCAAGTGTCTCGCCGAGAATTCCATATTGTATGGGATTCATGGAATGATGGTATGATGTCGTAAGAAGTGAAGTAGGTCACGGTGATTGAAGATCTTTCAATCAAGGAAGCTGTTGAAGGAAGTCTATATGACCTAAAGGAAGAAAATGGGGTATGTATGCTTGTATTTGATAAAGTAGAGTCATGTCATATAGTTGTAGACAAATGGGTAATGCTCTACTTCATGAGCATAATCAAAAGGAAGAGATCTACTCCGTTGAAAGAATTCATGGATCACATATTGACTAGATGAAATCAACATAATAAGTTCTTATATAGAATATAAGATGGTTGATAAACTAAAGGAACTATGGATGAAAGTCCTTGAGAAGTAATATGTGAAGAAAGTAAGGAGAGGTCATGAAAGGTGCAACTATGGTCATCAACATTTGTTGACTAGAAGGATTGGCTGTAACATTTTCATGGAAAAAGTATGTAGACTATGATGTAGTCTGGAAAAGAGACACTCGACATTAATATTTGTTTGGAGATGTGTCAAGATGTATGCAGGATGTTGATGCAAACAAGGAGATGTCATGATGAAAGACCAACACAGGTAATTTTGATTTAATGTTCATTTTTATTTTTTATTTTTTTATTTTTGAACAATATCTGGATGGGATAATGCAAGGCTACCAAGGGAAGAGTTGTAGATGTCATCTACAACTAATACTCATGTGGTAGGATGAAAGATCCAGAAGGAAACATGATACAAAGAATGTAGCAAGGTATGAAAGAAGGCCATATATGGACAAAAGGATCACTTTCCGATGAAAAGAAAGATGACATGACTGACATAATTCATAAATGAAAGTGATGGATGGTTTGTGCCCTACAAAGAAGTTCCAAAGCAAGAAGGCTCCATGACAAAGAAGATGAAATTCATGACATTGAAAGAAGGAGCTCTTCAAGCAGATGGTTGTCCCATAATCTCCACCTAGAGAGCTGCTGGAAGTAAGTCCTTGGTTAAGAGGGAGTTTGGTCAAGTCCTTGGTTAAGAGGGAGCTTGGGTACATTCCTTTTAAGGAATGGGTTGGTCAGCCTTGGTGAAGAGGGAGTGACAGATATGGTTCTCTACTACATGTGTCATACACTAGACTAGGACTAACAACTGTAAGTCTTAGTGAAGGCTGTGAGGAGAGATGGACACACCATTCTTGTCTTAACTTTGGAAGAAAGAACGGAGGATTGGATAAGCATCTGGCATCCGATACTCTTTGAGGATGTGGTAGGGCATCTAAGGTAAGAGTAGTTGTAGAGGACTGGTATTCTTTGAGGACTGGGAATCCAAGATAAGTATAGTCCTGGTGGAATATACGCTGAGAGAACCTGGGTGGTGTATGTTCTGAGAGAGACAATGATGATGGTGTCTATAAATCATTGGTCTCGCTAGCATTGTGCTTTGATCTTGTGGAGAGATAGAATGGTTTGTCAAGGCCTTGCTATGTGACAATGCTAGATGATATAGTGCTAAACAAATGGGTTACCAATCTGACTCTTCTTATGAGAATTCTTCAGATTGAGAATATCCAAGTAGCTTGTATGGATTATGAATACCTCCCTAGTTAAGAGGGAGTGTTGAAATAAGTTACTAGGTTAGGTCTTAATAATGACATATGTAATGTTGATTTTATGTATTCAATGAAAAGAGAAAAATAAATTTATTATTATTGTTCTTGAGGCATGGGTCTCATGCTCAAGGGAAATTTATTTTAGGTCAAGCTCCCATTGAGAGCTTCTAGGATTTGTCATTGAGTCTATATAGTTAAAAGAGGCATCGTGATGTATGAATAACCTGTCTTGGGCATGTTGTTGAAATATGTAACTAGGTTCGGTCTTAATGTATTTGAGTCAATGAAATGTATTTATTAAAAGAGTGAAGAAGATATTGTATTATGACTTATTAAAATATGGGTTTCATGCTTGGATCATCTTGTTTTAGGTAAAAGTCCCCATTGAGAACTTCTAGGATTTATCCGAGTCATTAGAATTACTGTCCATTAAAAGAGACCCTTCTTGGGCTTTTCACTCATGTAAAAAGAATTAATATTGAGTCAAATATGCTCTATGTCCCCTCCACACCAAGTCAGCTTCAAGAAGGACAATTCAACCTCACTAAAAGGCTATATATTCAAGGCAGTTCGAATTCATTTGGAGTAATTCACTCTCTCTCATAGTTCATTATTCAGAAGCTGGAAGTTGGGAAATGCGAAGTTGAAGAAGAGCTAGAAAGGGGCTAAAAAGGAGTGCGGAATTTTGGAAGAAAGAAGAAGACATCAAGATCGAAAATTTGGGCTATCTATCTCTCACTTAGGAGGAGTATCTAGGGAGATCAAAGTTTTCCTTTGTTTAGTCGAAGCTGCTGCCAGTTGCTGGGTCGAAGTTGCTACTGCAGGTTGATGCTACTATGTCAAAGTTGCTATTGACGGGTTATCATCTGCAAGAAGGATTGAGGGCTGACTTGGTGTGGAGGAAGTCTTTATCTAGGTTAAGAGTCTTGGATTATCTTGAGAAAACTATTGAAGGAAGAATTGTTGATTGGGTTTTCCCCTAGATAGGGGTTTTTCCCTGGTTGTTCGCCTACATTTGTTGTTCTTGGGCTATTGTTTTGGTAATTGCTTGATGAACTAAAAGATAAAAGAAGAACATAAAGATAAAAGAATCACAAATAATTATCTATATAAGAAAATCTTTCTGCCTTTTTGATTTTCTAACACATGTTACTTATTGTAAGAAAATTATTTGAGTCAAATTAGAGTCAAAAGACCCTCCAAGGCCGTGTCAAACATGCAAGCATTAAGTCGGCCTCATGGAGCAACAAGTTGGCCTAAGGACATGTCAAGTCGACCTAATAGGAGACTCAAGGAAGCCTATATAGGGCACTTGGCCTCATTTGGAGACACTTCACTCTCACACACAAGTTCGATCATAAAGACAAGAAGAAGTGCGAAGAAGAGGAAGATAAAAGGAGGAAAAGTCAAGGTACTTTGGATTTGTTTTTGGGCTACTTCTCTACACACATGCAAAGGAATTAGGGCACATATTGTTGTAGTGAAGTCGAGTTGCAGAAGTAAAGTTAGGCCATCAAGAAGAGCTGTTTTGGAAGTCGAGTTCTCTAGGAGAGAGAATCTACTCAAGCAAAGAAGTCAAAGTTGTAGTTTCTGGGCAAGTCGAAGTTGCAGTTGTAGTTTTTGAAGTTCCAGTTGTTGAGTAGGTCGAAGTTGCTGGAAGGAGAAGCTATTAAATAAGGAAGCATTAACTTGGTCTTGGAGGGGTTCTTTTTTAGGGTCTAGGTCTTGGAATTCGTCAATTGAAGATTCTATAAGAAGAAGAATTTTGGTGGGTTTTCCTCTCAAGTTGGAGAGGTTTTGGCCCTAGCTGATCGCCTACATCTTGTGTCCTATTGTCTCATTGTTTTTTATGTTTTGGTAGTTGTTTGATGATAGAGAACACTAATTATAATAAAGGAAAGAAGAAGTAAATCAAGAAAAGTAAAAATACATCACAAGAAGTTATCAATAAGAAGAGAAATCTCCTACACTTGCTGCCTCTAGATTTCTCAACATCGAGCACCAACTATCACCCACAAAAAATGATGGACAGATAGAAATAGTCAATAAATGTCTAGAGGGCTATCTCTAGAATTATTTGATCGACCAACAAAAGGCATGGGTAAAGTGGTTGCATTTGGGGGAGCATTGCTACAACACCACTTTCCAGATGTTCATCGGCATGACACCCTTCAAAGCATTATAAGGATATGACGCCCCAACTTTTACATATAGAATATTTGGGGATAGTCGGGTACCTGTAGCCAAGGACTGGATTCAGGAAAGCCAAGATATTTCGAAGGTCCTCAAGGACAATCTACAAATGGCTCAAAATAATTAGAAATTATACGCGGACATGCATAGAGTGGAGCGCAACTTTGAAGTGGGAGATATGTTGTAACTTCGCCTTCAGTCCCACTAGCAGTCGTTACTCAAAAAATAGGGGGTAGAAAAATTGAAACCCAAGTTCTATAGGCTATACAAAATCGTGAGACGAGTAGGAGAGGTGGCCTATGAGCTTGAGCTTCCTGAAGGATGTAAGATTCACAATGTCTTTCATGTTTCGTGCCTTAAAAGGGCCTTGGGGCAACATGTTGTTACTTTTGCAGAACTTCCACCATTGGACCAGGAAGGAGAGTTGATCTTAGTACCAAAGAAGATCTTTGAAACTAGGGAGAGGAAGTTGCGAAGTAGGACAGTGAAGGAGTATGTGGTAAAATGGAAATTTTCACCTATGGAGGATGCCACTTGGGAAGATGAGTAGGTGCTCAAACATTTTGAGTTAAAATTGCTTGAGGAAAAACAATCTTGGGCAGGGAAGAGTGTAATCTCCCTGACCACTTAGGAAGCATATGACAAAGTCCGCTAGCCTAACATGGTTCCCATAGGCTAAGGCGGGGAAAATTTAGTAAGGCGAGTTAATTCGCATAGGGAAACATTATAAAACTCTAAGGGGTGAAAAGGGGGACACTTCCTAGGAAAATGAAAACTCTCTTTAATTTGATAAAGTGAAAATATTATAAAGTGACTTTATAAAAGTTAAAGGGTAAAATGACAGTAGAAGTGGCCACAAGTTGATAAAAGAGAAAAAGTGATGGAACTTTCCTCATTCATTCACTTGTGTTTTGAGAAAAGAGCTCTTGGAGAATATTTGGAGAGAAGTTTAGGGTTTGGGAAACCCTAGCCACCATAGCTGGTTTCAGTGTTGAACTATACACTCTAATTGGTTCAAAGAATGGAATCATTCAGATTTCATCATGGGAATCCATTGCAGAAGATGATTTGTAGAAGGTATTGAAGCAAAGAGGTGTTATCAGTTGATTTTACCTTCTCATATAGTGTTTCCAATATCATTTTGACAGGTTGGAGCAGACTCAAAAGAGCATTGAACTTCCAAGCCATTTTGAGGTCGATTTGTTGGACAAAACGATATCAAGGAGGCTGGACTATGCTTTCAACAACTAACTCACATGGGTCGAGTTTTCTGAAGGTGGTGGGGACGATTTTCTGATTATAAGCAGTGCACGAGTTCCAATTTTAATTGCTGTAGAGTTGCTACAGTTGGACGAGGTTTTTTGAGGAAAGGGAAGTGAATCTCCTTATCCCTATTGCTAGTCGAGTCACCATTTCTTAGGGTCGAGCTTATGCTATTGGGGGATAAGTTCAACCTATGCGTTGGGGCCATTAAAGTTCTGTCGTTTGGGCTGAATATATTTTCCCAAGGACCTGATTTTTGGAGCTTCCTGTTGGCAGAGATGGACATGAATCATTGCTGGTGGTCAATATTAGTCATAGACATGCCGTGATTCCTTCCTTGCTGGATGTGTTAGATGCCGCTTTCATTCTGTGTGTGCAAGTTCCAGAGAGCAGTGTTCAGGAGAGGACGAGTTGCTGGTATAGTAGCTCATGATTTGAGCCAACTCTTGGAAGGGTGACACAAAGGGAGGAGTTGATACACATATTCCAGGTTCCCTATATCTTGTATTCTTTGCATATATGTTAGCAAACTGATTTACAAGTCTGTTTATTTTCAGATCTGGTGCCATTGCTTTAATATCGGCATTAGAAATATATGTATGTACATTTCAGAGCATATAATAAATCAGTTGTGGCTGAGATGAAGTGTTCTTTCAGTATGGAATGTCTATTTTATGTATTACTGAGTTAAAAAAAATCCCATTTGTACCTACAGCAGTGAGGAAACAAACTGTTTGATAAAAGCATCACTGAAAACTTCAATATAAACTCAAAAATTTACTGTGAAATATCAAAATTTTCCAGGAAGGGATTTCACATCATTGTTAGTTTCTCATGATTGAAATCAATTGATTTTTTTCATGAAATGAAAGTAATATCGAAAAATAATCCGCTTCAAGTTCATTCCATTGTTATTTTAAAGCACATATTACCAATTAACATGGTAGCATATTGTGGCATTCCACAGAGGAAAACAGATCTGTGGGATTGCAACCCTATACAGGTTCATGCTAACAGTAAGCAAGTTAAGCACAAAGCCAAAAGTATCAATTGACACAGACTATCAGGTGACTTTAGTACCAGAACTAGGATGCCAACATATCAAGCCCAAGACTTGCATGAAGTGAATTAACGAACACCAACCAACTCTGAAAATTAATAACAATGGCCTTGACCTCTAATAGGTGCTTCTACTTACAACAGGGTTTTGGTTACAAGCTTTTTCTGTTGAAAATAGTACCAAGGAGGGGTGTTACTAGGCTTTTATCCCTTTTAACTTAGTGAGTACATTAATTACTTTTGTCTCAATGACATTTATGAGTTATATTAATGTCATGGGTGGAAAAGAGTACTTAAAAGTATTGTACCATGTACTTTTTCTAATATTAAAGTCACTTGTACTTTATAAAATGACTGTGAAAAGTACTAAGTGTACTTTTCTAATATTAAAGTGAGGTGAAAAACCACTTAATGAGAAAAATTAGAAAATGTACACAACTTGAAAGAGGTACCAGGAGACTTTTAAGTGATGGGGCCATTGTGATGGGAAAATAAATGCATTCTGAAATTTATATCAACATGAGAAAACATGTGGGTTGGGCCTAAACAAAACCATGCAAACTTGTAAACTGGGTTAAGCATGCAGATCATTAAATTTCTACATTTTCTAGCTTTGAACTCTTGCATTTTTTCTTTTTTTTATTAGTTCCAATTGATCATCACTGTCAATTTTTTTTCCATTACAGGTTGCGAGTCTGCCGACTCTGCTCCTTCTATGCTCCTAACAAAAGGAAAAAAAAGAGAAAAGAAAAAGATTGGATACTTGTAATTGCATGCACCTGTAATAACAATAGAGGCAACAGAGAGTTATAGAGAACTATAAGCCACCACACAAATCCACTAAAAATGTGGGCATAGATCATTCCATTAGTACAGATTGCCAATACTCCTAAGATAGTTGAATCTATATTATTTGTGCATGTGGACCATATCAAACTAAGTACTCAATGCCAGAGGTGGGAAGTGAATAGTAACAGCAAAGGGTTTCATAATCACCTCAAAGTTTGCCGATATCTTATGGTCCCTTATCTTGTACATGTTCATGTTGGTCCCTTTTGAGATTGCTGGACTTATTGGCCTTTTATCCCATATTTATGTTGTTGACTTTGGTTGGAATTTGTCACTATTCTTGATTCACTTGGACAGAACACAAGGTAAGATACACCATTATATAAAAATGGCACTTATTGCTTCCTTTTGATATTTTATATTTTTTTCTTTATTTGGAATTTTTTTCCAGATAGGAACGTATCTCTTTGGATTTTGAAGTTGATTTAGTTTTTAACATGTAACAGTTTTTTTTTCCTCTTGCAGTGTGTGACAGAGACTCCAAACCGGGTGAAAATCACTGATCGTATGTGGGCTCGGCTACTCTCCTCCACAAACCAGCCAAGCTTTATAAAATCCAAAGAAATAATGGAAGCCAAAAGGCAGAAAGAATCCACCAAAATGATTGAAAATCTGGACAACCAGGGAAATGGACTTTCTGGGAAGCAAGTAGAAACTGCATTGGAAAATAAAATCAAGGAGAAAAGAGAAGCTAAATGAATTTTTCTACAATTGTTTATATGCAAATGCAGGAATTTTTGCCTACAGTTTTTGAAGGGAAGGTAAATGCATAGATATATCCATTGGACCATTTTTATGAACCGCAATATTTTAAAGATGAGTTGAATGGTAGTTTTGACTGGGCATGAATGCTATACTTATTTAGGGCTTCAGTCTTTATTAAGGTGTCTTTTGGCTTTTGTGCTATCTGTGTATTAAACTAGCTGTCTAGTTTAATCCCTTGTATGTTTTGAACTTGCCATCTTTGCCATGATGGACCCTACATGATTTTGGTCCATCAAGTTTTTATTAAATTGCATGAGTAGCTTCAAAGCAGCAGGTATTCTGGATTCATGCTTATATAGGTGGTCAGTTTGTGATGAAGAATTTCATTTATGACAACACTCATCCCTTTTCTAGACTATAATGAATGGTCAATGTAAATTCAAAGTGTGAAGAAGCTGAGCAATGTTCCCGAGTGACAAGTTGGAGCATGATTTCCTATCGGGATGATTGACCTTGGTTACATCTAAACCCTACAATCAGTCATCTTTATACTGAGATTTAGGAGGTTCATTGGCATTATGAAGTCGAAATGTTGTCTGCTTTCCATTTTTTAATACCTGTGCTCAGTCAAATTTGCAGTGAGAAGGATGATTAGTCTGTTGAAAGCATTTTTGTTGTTCATCAATCCAGCTATGAGGAATCATATTTGTGTAATATTCAATAATTCTTCAGTTTTAATTTAACAAAGCCAGTTGGATTGTTTAAAATCTAATACTCTTATGCCAACTTAAAAATAATTTGGTGTGATAGTATATTAGTGTGGAAGAAATATTTTTTGAAATTTGCCTTTCATCACCCTTTTCTCTCTCTTACATTCATCAAAACCAATTTTTCCTTTATCTTACATTCACGAAGACAGGAATTCATTTTTGTAGCATAACTGTGCAATGCATGATAATGTTCTGTGTAATGCTAAAACCAAAACAATCTGCCATATTCAGCACTACAAAGTGATCCACAACTTGGATTTTACTCTGAAGTCTCCTAGTTGGAAGAAATGAAGGTGGGGAAAACATTCAAAATAGTCAGTTTGTTGTCTAAATGTTGAGATTTATAAGGGTCAACAAGAGAATCAATGGAACCAATTCTCACCAAATTCTGAAAGCCTCTTAAGAAGTGTGCTAGAGAGAGAGTGCAAAACCCAGGCAGAAGTGTTCTGAAAACAGAAATGCAGTGTGCATAGGAGAAAAATGCCCATCATAGGAGAAAAATGCCAAAATATAAGTGCCCTTAGGCTTGTAACACTTTGTATATTCGACCAAGAAGATCACAAGATGAGATGATCCAAATGAGAGCTTGAATTGTGTATTGTACACAGCTCAATGAAATGTCCTCCTAAGATAGCATAATCTGCTTGCACAATGAGGGCAGACTCCCCAAGAGGGTTATTGAGCCTACATATCAAGTTTGACTAAATTGGCTTTAACCATAAATCTAGGGAGTTGTCTATAATGCGACTTTTTGGAGATTCCGGTGACGGAATCCGGCGGAAGAAATGAGGTTAAATCTTGATTTTTAGCAGTTAAAATGGTTTTTTAACTGCATATTTGGATTCAGCGCCCTGAAAAACCCCTGGGAGTCATTGATTGTGCAGAAACTAGCTATCAAACTTGAGATTCCAATGAATTGCTGCCGGATTTTGACCGGAAAAATCCGCCGGAAAGACTTTCAAAAAGTCACGTTATAGACTACTGCTAAATCTAGTGTATAATAAATGGATTAAATTATGGCCTTAGGCATGATTACAAGTGCATAATGATGCTTATAAATTGGCTTATGAAAACATGTATAGATTACACCAATAATTCCAACGAGTCCCCTTGAATTGAGCAGAGGGTCATGAAGGAAAGTCATTATAGCACAACATCCCCCCTAATTGATAAGTCTCCCACACCATAATGTGGTTGCAACGTAGTGAAGGTGGGTCCCAACAAGATCTTGGTGAAGATACCTACACATTGATCCACTGAAGGAATAAACACTAATGCAATACGTCCTAGTGCATATAGATAATTAATACAATGCATCCAACATTGAAATGTTTAGATTTTTGATGATCCATAATGTTTGAATAATTTTGATGGTACTTTGATTGTCACAATATAGAGGGGTAGGGCCCTTTGAGGATGACCTAACTAATCAGGGACCATCTTCATCCAACAAGATGCTTCCCAACTAGGAGAGCATTGGCATAATTAGCTTCCATAGAATATATAACCACAATTTGTTGCTTAGAACACCAAGAAATTGGTCCATAACCGAATGTAAGTAACCATAGTTTGAATGATGCCCATCAAGATCATTGACCTATTGTGCATGATAGATCCTTGGAGGATGAACAAGGGCATCTGTTGCATAATGAATACCCATATGAGTGGTTCCCTTCAAATCGTGTAATACATTTGGCCACTTGCTAATGATTCTCATGAGGTGTTTGTAGATACCTAGAACAAAAATCAACAATCAAAGGAAATATTTGGTTAAATATAAGACAAAGAACTCTGCCCAGTAAAGAGTGTAGCATGAAATTGATTTGTAAACAATCGTGGATATTCCATTGGACACTTCATCACAATAGATCTATTAAAATATATTAGAAAAATGTGAAATTTACACTATGAAGGTTTATTTCTCTCTCGTTTTTGGATATGTTAATAATTGTTTATTGCATATGCATGCAAATTATAATTATGTACAAAATGGAGATCTATGAAATAAAACTCATAAACCACAATTGCCACAAGATATAACCTGGGAAACCCTTTCAGATGAAAACCCAACTAGAAAGCGAGTCTACTCTACTCTTTTTCACTGAATAAAAAACTTGATTCAAGTACAAAGAAGTGAGGCCTATGTCTCATTGGTTGCTACAATGCACAAACCCTCTTTGTTTTCTCTTTCTCTATCCACTCTTAGTTATTCTACTCATCTATGGAACAAAATGTATTCGAATAGAATGGAGCCCCTTTTCCTTCTAATGGTTTGGTTATAACATAACTCGATAGCCTACTAGTGGTTAAGCTTGACTCCTTCAACTCTTAACTAGAGTTACAAAATGGACTCTTCTAGATTCTTCTTCATCATGATTATGTGGCTAGCCCCTTTTCCATGAGTAATGTGTTGACGTGACATTTTCTCGAATTATGGTGGTTAAAACAAGAAGGTCAACTTTTGAGTGGCATAAATTTTGCATGCAAATTCCAATTGAGGCGATTCTTACTTCGTTGGAAATGTATCTATGTGTAGAATAATGCTAATATGTGCGATGCTTAAATGATAAAGTTTTACTCCCCATGAAACATTGTTTAATGCCTCAAACAACTTCCATAAGATTTCAGACCCTAATTCAACAAACTGGGTTCCATTGGTAAAAATGGCCCTATGTATTGATTCCTCCACTTTTTCCACTCTGAAAGCATCAAGATGGATGGAAAATAATTTAACGATCCAATTCGAGTCACACCTCTCCAGTTTGGAAGGATTTTGTTTCCCAAACTATTTTTACTGAATGAGGTGAGGAAAATTTTCCTCCACCTTTGCTCGGGTGTATCATTTAGCCTTGTCCGGAAGTTGTCCTTTCAACCCAATCCACCAAAAGTCATGCTACCCTTGTCTTGTAGTTCTGTACCTCTACTCCAAAATTGTAACTTTTGTTAATTTTGCATAAAAAATTGGTGCCAAATCCTTTACAAAAGGTAGGACCATTTCCTCTCCCTGGTATAACATGGAAGGCTCAGTTTCAGATTCTCTACATTCACCACTAAGTAAATGCATATGTATGGGGGTAGACTAAGTCCATAAGTGTTATCTCCCACCTTTTCGAGTATTTCAAAGGGATCATATTGCAGAGCCTTGATTTTCTTACTATGTCTTTGTAACCTCTCCTTGTTAAACTATAACCATACTTTGTCTCCTACCTTGAAGGAATTTTCTGTTTTGTGTTGATCTTGCATGGCCTTATATTTTTCCTGTGACTTGTAGTGTTTCTTGTACCTATATATGGATTTGCTTGATCTTCTCAAAAAAAAATTTTGCCCTCAAGGCATCCCTTGTAAGATGCTCCCTCACTCATCCTTCTTGTCCATATGTAATATCCAAAGGTGAAGGTGGAAAATATGCACAAGTTCCAACTGAGGCCTTACTAGTAGAAGTGTGGACTGCTTCGTTATATGAGTGTCGTATATATTCTAAATTTTCATTCCAAGTTTTTGGATGCTTTTGATTGTAACCCCTCAAAAGCTGCATTAAAGCCCTATAGACTACTAATGTCTATGAATGGAGCGTTATAGATATCTTCAACTTCGCGTCCATTTTCTCCCATAATTCAGGCCAAAATGCACTTAAGAATCTTGTGTCCTTGTTTGAAACCATGCTCTTTAGCATTCCAAAGTGCACACAAACATGTCCAGAGAACAAGTTTGCTGCTTCTTACTTGTTGATGGTCTTTTTCACAGGGCATTAGAACACACATCTGGTTGAACTTGTCAGTTTCCACAAACAAGTAGTCATTTCCCTTCCTAATTGTTGGAAAACCTCCCACAAAGTCCATGGAAACTCTTTCCATTGAAAACTCTTGCCACTTGTTGTGGACCTCAACAATATTAGTGGGTATCATCCACTTCATGATGGCCTCCATCTTGGCAAGATCTATCTTCAACTCTCTACCTATCAGGTACCCCATAATCACGAATGATTGTCGTGCAAACTCACACTTATTGAGATTTACCAACAATTGGTGCTTCTTTAATGTTTTTGGCACTTGCATCGAATGTGAGATGTGGTTCTTCTAGGTAGCATTGTATATCAATATATCATTCAAATAGAAAATAACAAGTAAATATATAAAATGGTGCAATATATCATTCATTAACCTCACAAACATAACTGGTACATTACATAGGCAAATGACATGACTAACTACTCATACAAATGTTGCTTAGTTTTGAATGCAGTCTTTCAGGTATCTTCTTCCCTAACTCAAACTTGGTGATATCCATACTTTAAGTCGACTTGGGGAAGTATTTGGCTTGCTACAACTGATCTAGTAAATCACCTATCCTGGGTAGGAGTGCGTGTTCTTGTGTGTAATTTTGTTTGACACTCTGTAATCAATGCACATTCGCCAAGTCTCATCCTTCTTTGGCACAATGATGATGGGTGACCCACATGGTGAGATATTTGGTCAAATGACACCACGTTCTAGTAGGTACTGCAACTGCTACTTCACCTCGCTTCTATAATGAATAGCCTCATTAGGAGAATTTTGAGGTCTAAAATGGGCCTCCTAAGAAAAATGTACAACCAAAATAAAATTTATAAGAACCAATAGGATTCAAGATGATGACGTCAACCATGGGGGATGATTCACTATTTTTGGAGTAAAAAAGTAAAAAAAATAAAATATAATAAAATAATAAAACTACTTTTTCAACTCGTATTTTTAACGTATCTCCCTAAGTTTTTACTCAAATTTCGAGTGAGAGTACTCGTTGGATGCATAATTTAATTCTTCATCCAAGGAGTATTCATGTTGCACACTTTTGATGGACCTTGCAATCACATTTTTTCATGTATTTCTCGTTTTTCGTGTAGCAAGGTCCATCAAAAGTATGCAACATGGGTACTCCTTGAATGAGGAATCGAATTCTGCATCCAACAAGTGTTGCCACTCGAAATTTGAGTAAACCCATAGGGAGATAAGTTGAAGATATGAGTTGAAAAAATAGTTTATTCTTTTGTCACTCTAAAAATTGATGATGTAATCTAATCTTATTTTATTATTTCCACTATTATTTTATAATTTCCTTAGGAGGCCCATTTTAGACCTCAAAATTCCCCTGATGGCACAACCCAATATTTAGCAATGAGGAGTCTGACAATAGCTGTATCCCATGCTCCACTTCCCTCTTGGGTGGTAGCCCTTTAAGCTCATGGAACACACCCATGTATGCCTATATAAACTCTTCTAGTTATTGTTTTTGTTCTTTAGCACACCCCTCAATGGATGAATTTTCCCTCACTGACTCTTCTACAAACTAATTTTTTCTTAAAAACAATAAAACATACTTCTTGCTAGAATTGATCCATTCTTGGCTTGGTTGGTACTTACTAATGAAATTTTGGACGTTCCCTTGTGCGCGTTAATGGTGAAGGATTTTCCTTCCTTGATTAGGAAATACTAGTTAGATGTCTGCATGAAGATTGCATCTTGCATTTACATATAGAGACTTCCAAACACCATTCCACATACATTCAGAGGAACTACATCTAGTTTTACTTCATTAATAAAATCAATACTGATAACAAATCTAACTTTGCAATATTTGGCTACCTTTATTTCTACATCCTTATTTACCCATCCCAACAGATATGGGCTTGGATGATCACAAACTTTCCATCCCAATTTGTTGAGCAATATTGTTGCAATCATATTTTCCTATGATTCTAAATTGAACAGAGCATTAATCCCTATCTTCTTGACTTGTATCTTTATATGGAAGAGTTTGGTATTTTTGTTCTCTTCCTGTTGTTGAAGGCGATTGATATTCACTTCCTTCTACACTAATGTACAAATGATCTTGTCATCCATGTCCGAGCTGCTTTCAATTTGGTTGCTCGAATTAGTGGCCATGGGATTCTTCTTTTAGTATCTTTCTTTTTGTTCTTTGGGTTGAGCTTTAGATGCAACTTCCAACAATTCTTCTCTATATGAATGTTAACGTTACAGTGGTTGCAGTGGTCTATTGTGGCTTCTCTCTTTTATAGTTTCCCCCTTTACACTTCTCCTCCTCCTTGGAAGCTTCCTGGTGCTCTTTCTGCTTTGACCCACTTGATTTCCCTTTCCTCTGGCTTATGCTCTCCAGATATTGTGCCTGTACACAAGCCTCATCCACAAATATGGGTTTGAAAATCATCGTCGATCACTGTGTAGGCCCCCATATACTTGATGAGTATGTTTTGGTTCTTTGGAGAGATACCCAACATTATGCCCATCTTTCTAAATTCTGTGGTGTACTCATGCACACTCTACCCTTGGTTCTACATGAAGCAATGCTATTGATCCACTAGTCTTCTACATACCCGATAGGGTAAAATTGTGATTTTATGAGGTTTTGGAATCCTCTTAGTCACTAGAGGATCTCCCTCCAACCTCAAGGTCTCTATGTGGTTTTCCCACCCAATTAGGGCATGGCCTTCTAATTTCAACCAAGCAAACAAAATATTTTGTTCTTCCTCTATATGATGGATACTAAAATAAACCTTAATTGTTGCAATAGATGATTTACTTTAGAGCGCCAATCTCATCTTGATGTAGGTTGATGTTAACCTTCACTTCCATTTTGAATAGGGACTGTGAATGGTTCATAACACTCAAACTGCATTGATCCTTTTCAAGTTCTTTCTTAGAATCCCTCTTTGGTTATTGATTTGTTGATTTCCCCTTTGATCAAATCTATGTGTTAGAACTTCCATCTTCTCTAAATAGCCCGAGCTTATTGGTGAGGGTTGCCATGACGAGGTTCACATTACGGTTTATATCTGCAACTTATGCTTCCAGATGTGCTAACCTCATATTTGCGAGATCTTGAGGGTTATTAACAGATTCGTCGGCCATGACTGAGGTTTTATGAATTTCGGCTTGGCCGATCTAGATCCATTTCAACACCCCACAATATACCCAAAGAAACCTACTCTGATACCAATGTGATATGTAAATTGTCGTGGATATTTCACTAGATAGTTTGTCACAACACATTACTAAAATATATTAGAAAATAAAAATTCTGAACTATGAGGGTTGATTTCTCCTTATATTTCTAAATTTGTTAATTATTGTTTATTGCATATGCATGCAAATTATAATTATGCATAATATAGAGTAGTGAAATAAAACTGACAAACCACAATTGACACAAGATATAAACTAGGAAACCTTTTCGGGAGAAAATAGAATTGGAAGGTGAGGTTGCTCTTCTATTTCTCTAAATGAAAAATGAATGCAAATACAAATAAGTGAGGTCTATGGCCTGTGGGCTGCTATAATGCGCAAACCCTCTGTGTTTTCTCTCTCTCTATCCACTGTTGGTTACTTTGCTCATTTATGGAACAAAATGCACTCAAATAGAATCAAACCCATTTTCCTCCTAGTGACCTGGTTATAACACAACTCGATAGCCTACTAGTGTTTAAGTTTGACTCTTTCAAATCTTAACTAGAGTTACAATATGGACTCTTCTAGATTCTTGTTTATCATGATCATGTGGCTAACCCCTTTTCCATGAGTCATGGGGGTTGACATTACATCCTTTCGATTTATGGTGGTCAAAACATGAAGGTCAATCTCCAAGTGGCATAACTTTTCCATATGGACTCTGATTAAGGTGATTCTTGTGCCATTAGAAAGGTATATGTGTGTAGAATAGTGATAAAATGTGTTGTGCTTAAGCGACAAATACCCCCCCTTCCCCAAAAAAAGAAAAAAAAGAAAAAGAAAATGTTGTTTTAATGCCTCAAATCGCTTTTGAAAGGTTTCAAACCCCAATTCAGGACAATGGGAGCCATCAATAAAAATGGTCTTGTGCGCTGATTGCTTCACTTTTTTCATTCCAAAAGTATCAAGATGGATGAAAAATAATACACCGATCCAATTCAATTCATAAAATAAAGGAGGGGAAATCTATCTCAAAATTCATCCCAGTGGCAAGATGGGTGCTAACTAACTTACAATCCTCCATCCTGAAGCACTGTAGAAAATCCAAAACATATCAATGTTGAGAGAGAGATCTTGGAATTACACTAAGTAATTTTAATGCCTATGAAGTAGTGAATTATGCCTAAATCAATTATTTCAAATGATTCTTAAAGCCTTCACTTTAATGCTTTAATTTGAGAGGTTGGGATCCTAGTGAAAGTTATATCATCCACATTGAGCATAATAATAAGAATTTGACAATGCAAAGATTAGGGCTTTGAGAAAAAAACATTTATGGATCTTGTTATGCCAAACTTGAGGTGTCTGGCTTAGTCCATAAGAGTTATCAAGTCCATAGACAAGTGGTGTTGAACCTCCTTGGAAAAACTTGATGGTTAGTATATATAAATTTCTTTAGGAAGATCACCATGAAGGAAATCACTTTAGACATCCATTTGGTGAGCCTTCCATCAATGTGAAGCATCTATAGATAGAATTATACAAATAGAATTCATCTAATAACGAAAGAAAATATTTCATTGTAGTTAATGCATTCCCTACATGAGAAGCATCTCACACCAACAACCACCTTATGTTTGTTAATATGCCGATCAATGCTATATTTTGTCTTATAGATCCTTTTACAATAAACAATATTCTTACCCTTACATAAAGGAGCCAATCCGCACGTCCAATTTTTTATTAGATTTTCATTCTTGATAGTGATCATTGCTTATCATTCAGGGGAGGTTTTACCTTGATTTTAAGTAGAATGGTCTCTTCAGAAGTTGACTTCTATGAGAAGACCTATGTGGTATGTAAAAATCAGTGAGGGACCAAGTTCAACTTTAGGAAGGAAGTTGACAAAGTTTGAAAGAATAGATAAGCCCATTTAGGTATATTCCTTAGCCTTTCTATAGTAGATGATTTTTTTTTTTAACATTATTGAGTTGCATAAATACAAAAGCATTAGGAGCTGTAATTATTCTAAAGAAATATATCTCTTGAAATTGTAAGCAAAAACATCTATAGAAAGTAGTGGGAAAGGCCCCAATGTACGCTTGCAGTGTTGGAGAATGCAATAGGGTAGCTATTAATTCAAATTCTCCTTAACCTTAATATTTGCTTGTGAAATTTAGTGATCTTCTTGTTTCCTTATTAGATATTTTCATCAAACAATTATCAAGAGAAAAATAATAAAGACATTGGACACAAGTATTAGTTCCAAGCCAGAGAAAAACCCCTCTAAGGGGAAAACCCAAAAAATATCCTCTTCTTATACAATTTGCTTCAAATGAGAAAACCAAGGCCCAAAACCCTAGATTGAGTCCTCCTCCAAGCACCAAGTTGGCCCTCCAAGAAAGCCTTTCAATTAGGTCAATGATCAACCAAGACAAAAAGAGTCAATATTGCTTCAACCAGCTTCTAACTTCAACTTCGGCCACCAAATTCCATCTTGCAACTTCAACCTACAATATTCATCCTTATAGTAGCTGTAGAAACCCTAATTATGGCATATGTCATGTCTTCAAGAATTCTTTCTTCAAACAAGCCAAGGTATCCAAAGTCAAACTAGACCAAATCAGACTATTCGACTCTTCTACAACTTGGATATGTAATTTAGCCTCCTGCAATTCAGATATGCAATTTTCGGCCTTCCTTAAGGTACAAAAACATTAACCTTCACATATGTAAGAGAATAAGGGCCAAAAACAAAATTTTATTCTTCTTCTTGACTTCTCTTTGCTTCCTTGATCTTCATTCTAGCTTCCTTGATCTTCCTTGCTCTAGATCAAACTTCGTTCTTGAGAGATTGAATTGGTGATGAAGGAGGTCAAAGCTACTTGTATATATAGCCTTTCCAAGAGTTCGAATAGCCTCTTCTAGGTCGACTTGCGCTTGACCTAGATGACCATCAAAATGGAGCATGAAACCCATGCTTAAAATACTATTTTTCTTTCTTTTTCTTGTAACATAAGATATACATAATGACATGAGTATGATAATAAATATGAAGACTGAAACTAGTTACATTTTCCAACACTCCCTCTTAAATAGGGAGGTATTCATAATTATACTTTTGGTACAATGTTATTCTCAATCTGAAGAGTTCTCATAAGAAGAGTCAGATTGGTAAGCCATCTTTAAAAATCAACATCATGACAAACATTATGAACATAGTAAGGCCTTAACTTGACAAGCTCTTTATTATACAAGACCATAATACTGGGAGGTTTTATGTGACATACCACACTACCTCTATAAGGTAAATACCCCATCCAAATGTTCACTAGGTATGTCCTTTTAGGACTATTCTTAGTTTGGATTCCCAATCCTAAAATAATATCGGTCATCTTCAACCACACTTGTCTTGGATACTTGTCCAATTCTCAAAGAACGTCGATCCACTTTCTATCTTAGATTTTCTATCCCTAAGGAAATCACAGATGCTTATCCAATCCTCCAACCACCATTCTTTCTTCACGACCTTCACTTAGATATATGATAGTTAGTGCTAGCCTAGTGCATAACTCATGAAGAAGATAATACAAATATGATGTTTATCATCACTCCCTCTCACTAGAGAGGAGATCCCTATTCCCACATGATTTAGGGGATTAATCCTTGCTCCTTCACAAATTAAGGAGACTTCATACTCCTCTATAGTATAGAGGAGATTATTTCACTTCCTTTCAATTAGGAAATCAGAACCACAAGCTCTCTAGCTTGTTTCAATGAGTGTATCAGCTACCAGTTCTTCATGGAGATAACTACATGGCTCCTCCTTTCCTTTGTATTTCATCATATTGAGATTCCTTTCTTCCTAGATGTTGTAGAGCCATATTCTTCCTTCAATATTGTCACAAGATTCAGGTCATCAATCTTTCATATCGCTTTCCTCTAGTCATCATCAATGAAGGAATTATATTTTTTGGAAACATTGCGTGGGGGGTGAATCAATATTTCTTAGCAATTAACACTTTTTAATTTTCTTCTTCTTCTTCTTCTTTTTTTGTTCAGAGCATTAGTTAATCTTCAATTAATATTATTGTTATTCTTTAGATAATCATAAAAAATAATCCACAGTAGACAACACCATACAACAATACAAAAATATAAAACAATGGACACATATATTTTTAGGTGGAAAACCATCGAACATTTCTTATTAATTGTCTTCTCTTCATCTTTAAAATAAACATAATTACATCAAGATTTTAGCTACAACTGAGGGAGGCATCAATCCCCTAATTCACATGCTACAACCCATAGGACGTTACTAAACCCTAATACCCTGCTGCAACCAGAAGGACGCCCCAACACCCTGTAAGTCAGACCACAACTTGACGAGTGCCCCAACACTCTTTTTACCAGCCACTATCAGAAAGGATGCTTCGTCGCCCTATAGTTTATTAGCCCAAACTAAAAGGACGCCCCATCACCCTGCGTAGGTCATAACCCCCACTAGCATCACCCTGTCGCCCTAAAGTATTCCCAAGCCACAACTTTAAGGTGAGTCCAATCACCCGCCTTACACCACCCTATCACCCTAAAGAGCCGACAAACGATGTGTTATGAAACCAACTCACAAAAAGATAGAAATGATAGATCAACGACTTAGAAATAAGCCTCTTCGAGGGGGCAACCTCCTTTACATTACATAAATGAACAATTATTAGATTATTCAAATGAAAAGACCTCCTTTCTATATATAGGAGTCTAAGGGGTCATAATATAATCAGAGCCGACATAACAATAATAATGTAAGGGCACAATAATAACAATAGTGGGCTTCTATGGGCACAATAGTAACAATATGGGCACTACATGGGTACATCAATATAATAAGGGGGTTGTACTAATAACAATAAGGGGTTACCCTAGTAGTATAGGGGCCTAACATGCCCCTTCCCTTCAAAAAGTGTTGTCTTCAACACTTGAGTACTTCTTGATGCTTCTGTATAAAATTCTTTTCCTCCCATGTGGAATCTTCAGCGGGTAAGTTCTTCCACTTGCTGAGATACTCTGAAATTGATCGATTTCGTAACTGTTGGGTTCTTGTTTCTATGACTGCTCCAGGTTCCAATATGATTTTTCCTTCCTCTTCAATTTCTTGCAATATTGTTTGAATTGGGATTTTTTGAAACTTTTGAATAAGTGGTCATACTTCTTCGTCATTCTTCCATTCATCCCTTGCTTCATTTATCCAATCTAGTTGGATAATAGAAATAGCGCAAAACAATGCTTCCACATCCTCATCCTTTCTTGAGAGTGCATCTGCAACAAAATTTTGCTTCCATTTTCTATAGATGATGTCAAAGTCATAATCCATCATATTTGTGACACATTTTTTCTGTTCTTCTAAAGATAATAGTTGTTCTAAAAAGTATTTAAGACTATCATGATCCATTTTTACCTTGAAGTGTCTTCCCATTCGATAAGGTTGCCATTTATTAAGTACATGTAGTATTGCCAACATTTCCTTCTCATAAATAGCTTTCTTGAGATGTAGTAGTAAAAATACCCAATCACCTACATCAAAACATTTTTCACTACGATTTTGATCTACTTGTTGTTTCATTCGATTTTGCACCGAAGTGGCGTTATCCTTTAAAAGTTGGAGAACTTGTTGTTGATGCTCGATGTGATCTTTCATTCTTGAACCTTTTTCTTCTTGATATGTCCTTCTATATTTAGAGTTTGAGGAATGGTAATTTCTTCCAATCCTTTACAAGATATGGTCGAATTCATTTCTTGATGCTCGATGTGATCTTTCACTTCTTGAACATTTTT
>APFE030452564.1:188986-229298 GCA_000404065.3 Pinus taeda | reverse complement strand
TGAGGAGTATTGTACTATGTATTGTTACATGTTCTCAATCAATATAATATACATATAGTTGGGGGTTTTCAGCTGCATTCTTTCCCCGTGATATACTGTGTTGATATGTGTGATTAATGCTTCATTGTGCGCATGCGATTGTTTCTTAATTCTGCAAAATTGATGATCAACGTAGAGGAGGTTATGTATTATGCATGTTTCCGCAAATAGTGTATAATCAAGATAATCTCTGTGAATAAATGTCATATTATTCGAAGTTTCTACAATTTTAATGTTTTAAAGTTTTTCTAAAATATTAAATTTAGGTTTGCATTTTATAATACAAAATATTACAATTTTAACAAAATCTTTGTTGTATATTCTAACCTAAAAACCTAAAAAAATCATTTCCAAACCTAAAATTTAATTAATAATTTTTTTTTTAAAAATATTGTTTATTAATAATTTTGTTTTAAATTATAATATGAGGGGATGAAATTACAAGTTAATAATGATTTCCATAAAAATGGTGATAAAAGTGAACAATTTGAAAATCCTTTATAATGTTGATCACCTCACTAAAATTAATGTGGAATGAAGTGACTCACAACACCATTTGCATTCTCACATGCATGTCGTTATAACTTGTGGATTTTAAATCTTATGATGCGATGGAGTGTCATGCATAGAAAAGTCATTTCAATTTCATTTCACATTAAATGTTAATTACTCCATATTTTAATAAATAATATAGTGATTGATAAAATTTATCAGTACATCCATATTTTACCAACGTTTGTATTATATTGCGACACATATTTCAAAGGAACGACAGGGGCAACGACCGGACACTTTCACTGCAATGTGTTAAATAAATTGTCGTACTTACAAGTTGCAGATTTGTCCAATAAGACCCAATCATTTTTAGCCAATAAATGGAAAGACAAACAAAACTAAAATAATTTCAAAAAATACATTTTTTTTTTAATGTAAACATTGGAAAACATATATATATATATATTTTTTTTTTGTCAACCATCAAACTAATTCATGGTCAACGCATTAATGAATGCGTTATACCCAGATGTCGCTGTAATAATAACTTAAGTTTGCATGATTTTTTTAAAAGTAATTTAGAATAAGTTATTTTATGAAGTTATCCACTTTTATAAAAACAAGTGGGAATCACATATACAAAGAAGTTGGTTTATAAATATGAATCACATGCAAAAGGTTATTAAAAAACAGAATATTAAACTTACTTTATAGTTATTCACTTTTATAATATAAATGACATACACTTTACAATAAATTTATACAATCACTCAAATTTGCATAAATATTTTCAAAAAATAACATAAAAATAGACTTGAAGTGAAGACCTCTTACAAAGCAACAAATCATTTTCAACCAAGTGAACTAATGTAAAACACATAATAATTCTAATGAAGGAGAATAGTGAAGTTTGGTTCCTCAAAGTGCGTGCTTACACAAAAGCCATGTTTTTGCATGCTCATTACAAAAAACAACAATTTGGAGAAAAAATGAAAATAAAATCCAAAACTCCACAACAATGAGTTTATATTTCGTTTAGCTAACCCAAAAAATGATTTTTTTTTCTCTTCATTTGTTGAGATCACAAAAAGTGCACGGAAAAGAGCATGAACACTTTTCTCTCAATTTCTAATTTGATGAGATCACATAGAGTTCATGACAAATAGTGTACACAAGCAAAAAATAGTAGCAAACCTACAATAAAAGACAATAAAGTTGAAATATGAGTTTTTTTTTTTAAGGTCGTATTCAACATTCACGCCTCCAAATTTGACCAAAAAAGATCATATATTGGGTAAACATGTAACATTTTAGATCAAATTAAAGGTGTTATTAACTAAAATCAACATTCAAATGTAGTGGAATAGTCTACTCGAACCATAAATGCATAGAAATATCAAAACCCAAAAATATTTTATTGCATGCAGTAACACCGATTCATGATCTTGATCATCAATGTGAACAATTCTTCAAATGGGCTATGATACCATGTTCGAGAAAATAGGGTATTGCATGCATGATGAAAACCTTCAATAACCACTCACACAACTAGTTCAAAGATGATAACAACAATATTTCTGCGTGGTTAGAACCCTCTAAGAGGCAAACAATCTAGGAGCCCTACCAACATGGCCACTTGAGACAATCTTATTACTGAAAAAAAAAAATGTACATAAGATAGTTTCTCACAATTGATCATTAGAAACTACCACTCATGTTCTTTAAATAAAAATCATGGACCAATCAACTACTAAGCCATGGATCAATAGTCATTAATATCAAGGAGAATATGAGCCATTAGATCATGCTATATCTAAAACATATTGTGATCATCTAGGTAAAATGCAAGTAATGCATACTAAAGAAACACACTTTTACCTGAAGACCCATTAGACAAAGTTGATATTAACTAACTTGTAAGTGTCTAAATACCCTGACATGTATCACAATATGTTAAATATAACCCATTATGTTAAATTATGTGTTATGTTATTTAAAGAAGTGTGCCCCCTGTGTGTGTTGCTTAACAAATTATCTAATGTCATGAAAACATATTTCTATAATCCATTGAGAACATATTTCTATAATCCATTGCATGATATGTTATGAAGACCTCTCATTACAATAAACACATTACACTAAAGTCTCAATTCAATAACATGTATAAAGGTGTGTGGGAGAAACTTGTACTAACAATGTTTAACTATTTAAATAAAATTCACACTTTCCTTATATTTTATTTTTGGAATTTGTTTGTGATTATCCATTGGAAAAGAAGAGTTAAATAGTAAAAAATTGAATTCATTAACTCAATTCAAAATATTTTTCTTCACAAACTCCAAGAACATGTTGATGCCTAGGAAAATAATTGACAAAACAATGTGGAGAAATCACCCCATCAAGGTTCCAAATTAGACCTATACTCATTTGTGTTGGTGATCTTCATTGGTATGTGGGCCTGGTTACCGCTAAGATATTTTGAAATCAATAAAAACTTTATCTGATAAGTTGCATGCCTAGTTTGAAAATGCAATATACAACAATTAAATTAAAGCTAACTTGAACTATAATCTAACCATTGTTTAAATCTAACATTAAACTATCACGAGAACATAAAATGGATTAAATACAAGATAAAAATAAATAAATTATTTAATATAGTTCTAAAAGCAAATAATTGTTAAACTAATCCTTATAAACTAATTTTTCAAATAAATAATGATTCGAATGGTTAATTTCTAAGTCTTCATATTCAATTTCATTATCATTCATATAAAATCAACTCAAAATACATCAATATATGATTACTTAGTTGATCTAACGATAATGCAGATAAATAGAATATTTAAAAGACATTCCATGAACCATTTAAATGAAAAATACTAATGGGAGGATATCTATTTTCAAATAATAGTGCCAAGCAATTGAAAACAAACTTATACAACCAATTTAAGTCTTCAATTCCTCAAAATTTGGCTTGACGATAATGTATAAAGTCTATTCTCTAGAATTTCCAACCCTTATTTCTAGTTATAAAGTTCTATAAAGATACTCTAATAATTAACATAAAATCGAAAAAATCTCTCCAAAAATATTGAAAAGATAAAGAATTTCTATAATAATAAAATATTGTTACAAAATTTAAGAATCCTCCTCTTATCTACTATTTTTTTTTTTTTTTCACCTCATTGACGAATGAATTTTGAAAAGTTATTATCATTTTTTAACCTGCAAACAAATTGATGAGCAATTAATTGTTGATTGGATAATCAAACCATCACACCCTTGTATTTGACTTTCTAGTTTTTGGAAGCATTTTCTCAAATTATTGAATTTAATGCCATGAATTTAATTATTGAAGCATCAAAGAAACATCAATGCAATGAATTTAATTATTGAAAAGCGTAAACTTACTTTTGCTCTAATAAATAAATAACAAAAAAACAAACTCGATAAAACTCATACTCTTGCAACAAATAACTATCACTATTAAGGGCTTTAAATTCGACATTAAGTGACATAAATGGCACTTATTTACCATCACATTAGAATAATGCGATGAGCTCATATTTTATTCAAATTTCAAATAAAACTCTAAAAGGAGGCTAACTCATCTTAATGTTATTTTTCAAACAAATCTTTTATTTTAACCGAAAACTTATTAGTTCTATAGGTCTATAGGTTAATTACGATAATTTTAATTATTTTTTAATTAATTTTAATTAATATCATTTAATGATACTGAGATATTGAAATATCAAAGATTTTACGTATATATTAATATGAGATTTCTCGATACTATAATGATTCGATATAGAAATTTTAACAAACCCAACTTAAAACATACAAATAATTACATCAATTTATATGATTAATAATTAACACCTAATTATTCAACTATTTAACAACTCTCCATCCAACCGTAGTCTTAGTTGCACATAATCTTTTTACAGTTGGCCATCCCCAAGCCTTCAATCAATGTACTACTGCTAGGGAATTATTTGTCTCATAACATTTTTCTCTCAAGAGAATGGAGGACAGAATGGATAAATCTCATCCACCTCATCGTTTATTAAATAAACTAAAAAATGGAAAAGAGTATGAATGCACACATTCCATGTGTCAACGTGCAACTTTTATTTCTTTATTTTAAGTTTTACTTAATTTAATATTTCTTTTAATTTAACTCTTTCTTATTTTATTCATTTTTACTTTTTGTTAACTTTACTTATTTTTATTTTTTTATAGTTTACTTTTATATATATTTATTTAGAACTGCAATTTATTATTAACTATTTTATTTTCCTCATTATTTATTACTTTTATATCTCTTTTTTTTCACTATTTATTTACCATTATTATTTTTTCTTATGGTTTATTATTATTTTACTTATATTTAATATTTATTAATATTTTTTTTTATTATCAAGGGACATTACACACTCCCTCTCTTTAAGGAACTTCGTCTTGAAGTTATGTTGAATCATATAACATTTTATTTTTTTTAGTTATTTATTATTTCACATCACCCTCTGCTGAACTGTATAACCAGCAGGCATCGAAAGTTTCCACAACACCCGATAAATCCCAAGGAACCTCCGCCCTTTTTCCCATTTTCAGAACGAGACATAAATCCTCATAAGTCTGTACCATGGCCCAAGGCTGGCCCCAAGGCTCACGCCCGACTTAGACCTCACCTGCCCCAGGGCAGGCACTCAACTCAGTACTCCATACAATAATACTCCACACATCTCGAAAGGTTGGCCCACTCCCTCCACACTCACTAAGGTGCACAGCCACAGGCACCGAAGTCCTTACACCCCCACTAGACTTCGACATCCCAATCCATTATCAAGCACCTGGCCTACAATATCAGACACTTGGCCTCCTCAAGATGGTCCCATAGCCCCTCAAGGTCTATCCATCAAGAGCTATACAAGACAAAGGAACCACTGGCATATGTAGTGTTGATTGAGTATGTCCCTAGCCCATATAGTGTTACATATTCTCCCTCGCAGGTATTGGCTCCCACGAGATCATCAATAAAACCTGCCCTCTCGGCCCATTTTCCGATTTCTTTCCAATCATCACATCTCAACATGCAACTAATGCATTAATTATAACATCATAGTCTTGCATGTCATCATGAGAACATAACATCATTGTTAATCATCACATTCTGGATAGTAAAGAACTACATGCTCATGCATGTCATAAATCTACTGGTAACTGCCACATGCTTCACCTCATGAAATACCATCATAAGCTATAACATCAACATATTTTTATCAAAGATATATCATGACATCATAAACTAACCACATGTCAATATAACCTCATATCATAACATCATAATCCCTATGCCATGTTATGCATATCGTATCCATCGTGAGTATAAAACATCATTATCACTATAAAATAATTAAATTAGCACCACATATGCATGCCATAATTAACCTCTCATCATAACTATCCATTTACTACATACCTTCACATCCTGAAATATCCTCACAACATTATAATTCAACATTTCCACTTTGACATAACAATAATTGAAACCATAACATCATATATAGTACCATATTGTATCAATAAAATATGATTAAGAATTTTATTTATTTATAATTATTTTCCCATGCGAGACAGGTATCTATCCAGGCAAAGTTATGCAATTCTATCTAGTCACCACCAATTAATAAAAAATAAGGAAAGTCACATTGGAGCAAAGTCAATCGAATAATCCTTATATATGCGTAAACGATCACCATGAATCATCTTATTTAATTTCAATCATTTATATATAACAACCTCGATTTAAAATATACAAATAATTACATCAATTTATATCAATAATAAATTTTCATTTCGTAAGTTAAATCATTATCTTTTACTATTATTTAGAAATCCCATCAACAATGCTCTATAGTCATTTCATTTGTTTAGACATCAATATTTCCCTACATAGATGTGCACTTCAACCAATCATTCAATTCAAAAATAACATAACAATTAAATATCATACTACCCAATTAACACATATTAAACTATATTTTATGAACCTTTATAATTTTGTCTTATTTTTATATATTTATATCAATGCGTAGATCATATATGCCAAAATATTTTTATCATTTAATACAAAATAAACCATTTAAAATCATATATAATATTAATATATATTCATTTTTAATAAATCATAAATTTATTATATTATATTATAAAATTCTAATATATATTATTATATTATTACACAAATATTTTCAAATTATATGCTAGATTGATTCACTTATATTTTAATATATAAAAACTTCTTTGGATAAATTTAAGGTAACAAATATATGAAACCTTCTAATTATAATATCTACATGGCCCCCGGCTGCGGGTGATAAATAAGGTGAACGGTACAATGGCGGCGTTCCCACTGGGCAAGTGGCAGCTCAGACCCGCCACTTGTAAGGTTAATCGGCGGGCATGCCATCCCCGTAAGTTTATATTGAATGCAACTATTAAATATTTGCTGCAGGTCGCCGTCTGCAGCATAATGGAGCTCCCGCGACTCGTTTCTCTGGCGATTTGGTTGCAGACCTTCTGCTGTGTTCTGGTTATTGCTTTGGGTGCCACAATGTGCCATTATAAGAGCCAGCCTCCGCTGGCTCTATCTCATTTGAAGTCTCGGCTTCGGCTGCATCGTTTGTCTTGGTCGCTGCTTGTTCACAGGACTCGGCAGTGGTCTCAGGGGACTCGGCCTCGGCCCTTAGCACAAAAGGTCTCAGTCTCTGCCTCTGGGAGTCGTGTCCTCTGTCACAGGTTTACCAGCTTTAGCTCTCCCTTCTGTCGTGGTCACTACCTGAGTTTCATCTCCGTGCCCCTCGGTGCTTCTATTGACATCCCTTGGTGGCTCTCTGTGCCCTCACTCACTACGCCCCTCTGTGCTTCTATAGCCTCTCCTTTGTGGCTCTCGGTGCCTTTCTTCACTGTGCCTCTGTTCGCTGTCCCTTCTTGGCTCAGTGTGCCTCTGCTCACTGTGCCTAAGCTCTCTACGCCCTTTTGGCTCACTGAGACTCCGCTCTCGGTGCTTTCCTTGCTCCAGAGTCACCTCACCTGGGATTTTAGAATGCCGCGTGAACGGCTTCGTCTCATTAGCAGAAGGGGAGGGTCTCGGGGTGGTTCCAAAGGGAGGGCTGTCCAACAGTGCTCCTCCCAAACCACAGACTCCTCCTTTGAAGACATTGAATCCCCCGTTACAAGAAGAGGCAGGGGTAGAGGTAGAGGGAGGGCTCGTGCAGAGGCCTGTGTGCACAACACTCATCCCTCCACCCGCTTTCGCATCCCCTGTTTCCTGGACAATTCCACCTATATTGTGTCTGTCAAGATTGAAAAGTGCGACAATTCAGCCCCACTCGAAGCCTCTTCGGAGCTTAGGCAACCATCTCCTGTTCATTGTCAAGGAATTCAGCTTGCGGAGACCTCTGGTGCGGTTGCAGGTCCAAGCGAGCCAGTTAAAGATGCTGTTCCACATTTAGACTCCAGCACTTCAGACCAGTATGGATGCAGGATCGTCGAGGAGCAACCTTCTACCTCTGTGGACGTATGAGCTCGCCTTCGCGTCTTTTTGGTCCAGCCAAGGTAACAGGCGGTCGCCTCCGTTGCTCACTGATGTATGCTCGCTGGATTCAGGTCTCCGCCTTCTTTACTTGGAGGTTTTTGATAAGGTTATGGTATGGCTTAGTTATGTTCAGGTTAAAGTCTGTCTCCAATTCCGACCATGCTTGCTGTTCTACCTCTGTCTGTATTACTTTCTGGGTAGTTTTTGGTACAGACGGGATTAGTCAGCTACCAATAGTCTGTCGGTCAGTTATCAATAGTCTGTCGGTCATTTGTTGGTCACGTCAGATTCAAAGGGAAGTTTCTCCCTCCAATGTAAAAGCACTGCTAAATCCATAGTCAGTATGGAGAGATTTTTGAGGCCGGCCTCGTTGTAATCTTTTTGTATAATAATAGAAGTCGACAAATTTACAAAAAAAAAAATATCTACATGGCATACAATTTTATATTATGTAATATATAAATTCAATTTTTATTTTCTAATAAAAAATTTATTATTTAAAAAAACTAATATTCAGTTTAAAAATCATATTAGTGCGAATAACTATTAATTCTTGTCACCTATTTCACAATCAATCAATTATTATATAATTTTCCAATAAATAAAATAATTTTTTACTTCTTTAAAAACACGGCTCATCTCAAAAAAACTACTCTATTCGTTTTCAATAAATAAATAAATAATGTTTTAAATCAACTTTTTTCTATATGTTATCAAAGCCAAAACTTCTATTTGAAATTTTAATGTGATAATTAAAAAAAAATATATAGGTATTTAAACTCAGGTTCAGTGATTTGTAGCAATATAACAATCTACTCGTGATTTTTTTTTTAATAAAAGAGAAATTATGAATTCTAACTACTTATTTCTTTTTTTCCAAGGAAAAAATCGAACTTTTCATTACGATTTATAAAAAGTTACATAGTATATGCAATTAAGCATTCAATAAATTGTATGACTTGTTCAAATCATAAAGTTGTTCTGAAATGGTAATTGAGTGCCTTCTAACTCTACCATCTCACTTTAGCTGATAAAGGTTCACTGATCCTTTTATCTCGGGCCTCCTCAATGAGGAAAACAACCAAAGTTAGATATTGGACCAGCTTTCAATGACAGGTCACCAAAAAGAGCAAAACCAAAACTTATATAACAGATGTTTATCAGAGTCTCAAAAGATATGTCCTAAGCCATTCCCGGGCCTCCTCAATGAGGAAAACAACCCAAACAGGAGTGGGATTAGCTAGAAGTTTAAAAAGTAATTTAACTAGGTCGATGATAATGTTTTTCAGATACCGAAATTGTAAAGGAAAATCAGTTCTACTGTAGACGAGAAACTGAAACAAGAAAATAAAATAACTGTCATAACAAGAAATCATATGCCGAAACCAGAGTAATATGTCAATATTATGCATATGATGGTTGATCCAACACATGGATCTCATCCCGGTCTGCTTCCTCTATCCTCCAACTATCTAGATCTTGTTGTAGACCCGCTTTAGAAAGTTGGTCTGCTGTGCTATTATGTTCCCTGTATATATGACATAGAGAAAAGTCATTAATTATTTTTTTTTAAATGTTTTCCTTCTTCTAATATTGGGGATAAGATGTAATTTCGACATTTGCTCACTTCGTTGAACCATTTAATAATATTCATCAAATCCCCGAAGATCTGAAATGAGTGTATGCCCAGGTGGGTAAGCCAGCATAAGAGATGTTTTAAGGCAAATAGTTCTGCGAAGTTATTGTTTCCAGCCCCCAAGCCCACCGAGGATTTGAGGCTTTTGTGCTCATTTAGGTGGATCACCAATCCAGCCCCACATTTGTTGTTTTGATCAGATGCCCCGTCAAAAAAGGCCTATGGGGTTCCTTCCTTTATTTGTTCTTCTCTTACAGGTCGTGGAGATGCTTCCTGAATTGGCTCGGGAATACTTGAGTAGATTGTTGTGCATCCTACCGCGATATGCCTAGCCGAGGGGTTTTGTTCTTTAAAAATACTATTGTTTCGAGCCAACCAGACATCCCAGGCTATGATTAGTGGTAGATTCCTCAAATTTCATACCGGATAATCCTTCCACCATTTATTACATACTTCTGCTAGTGATCCCCCTTCCCAGGTCACCCTTTTTTGAATTAGTCTCCTTGATTCCTTCCATACATCCTTTGTGAATGAGCATTCAAAAAAAAAGATGTTGGATCGTTTCTACATCATTTTTGCATAAGGCGCATCTCCCTCGGCTCGACTTGTATCTCTTATATAATGTATCCCGAGTTGGCACTTTATTCCAGAGAATGCACCAGAAAAACATCCGAGCTTTGGCTGGGCATTGTAGCTTCCATATTAAGCTAACCCACCATTCCTGATTCCACCATCCTTTTCTTGACATAAGAAATTTATAACCCTGTTTAGGAGAATAAGAGCCTGTGGTTGCATGTGCCCATACCAGCTGATCTGGTCTATCTCTTAGCCTAACATTAGACCTAGACAACTCCTTGATGAAATTGTGCCAGTCGATCTTGAATAACCAGGCTTGTCCCCATATGGTAGAGTGACCATTTTTCCCAATTTGGCTTATGTACTGAATGCCTCTTATGTCTCGCTGGTTTATGAGTCCCGGGGAGAGTGAAAATCCTTCATTGCACCCCAACCATGGGTCCTTCCCTATCCTGACTTGTTCTCCATTCCCTACTTGCCAGGATAGGCCTTGTTCTATGATATTGAAAGCGTCTAAAGTGGATTTCCACACCACTGAAGCATTGTCTTTCTTCTTATTTGGTTTCTTGATCCAATTTTCCAAAGGAATGGGGTCGATGTATTTCCGTTTGACTACTATTGTCCGCAGGTTCTCCATATTTATTAGTCTCCATCCCAACTTAGCTGCTAGAGATGGCCCAAAGACTATTAAATCTTTTATTCCCCTTCATCCCCACTCCTTTGGCCTTGCCATCCAGGGTAGAACCGACTCCTCCTTAGAGCCTGCCCAGAGAAATTTGCTGCATACTCTTCTAATTTTTTCCAAGATTCCTTTCAGAACCCATGTTAGAGCTGCCCAGTATATAGGTATGGCCAAAAGGATTGATTTGATGAGAGCCAGTCTTCCTACTCTAAACAACCATTTGAAACTCCAATGAGTGATCCTCGATTCTATTTTTGCTACTAGCTAGAGACAAACATGTTTCTTGTATGAGTGAGGCTTTAGGAAGAATCCCAGATACTTGAAACTATCTTCTTCCACTCTTCAAAGGGTAGGTCTTCAGCTATATTCAGGGCTTCCATTTTGTTGAAACCTTCCAACAGTATATGGGATTTTTCCTTATTCACTTGCATGCCTGTTGCCTTAAGGAATAGGACCAATATCCTTTTTAGTTCCTTTGTTTCACTCCTTCCATTGCTGAAGAGAAGGATGTCATCCACAAACAATAAATGGGTTATGTAAAGGTTGACATCCACTTCCACTCCATGAAATTCACCTTTTCTTTTGGCCTCTAGAAGCAACTGACTGAGTCCTTCGACCGCTAGGAGGAAGAGGAGTGGCGAAAGGGGGCAGCCTTGTCTCAGTCCTCTTTGTCCTTGAAAAAAGGGGTATGACGCTCCGTTAATTAGCACCACAAAGCTCACACTCGAAGAGCGCCCCATGACCCAATTTATAAAGTCTACTTCAAACCCCAGATGGGTGAATAACATATGTAGGTACATCCAAATGATTCTGTCATAAGCTTTAGATAGGTCAATTTTCACTACTGCTCCTTTGCTTTTTTTTGTTTTTGTTTAATGCTATGAATGGTTTCCTGGGCCACACCAATCACCTCATGGATCTGTCTCCCATCCAGGAATCCAAATTGTTCTTTTCATATATGCCTGGATAGCTGAGGCTTTAATTTAACAACAATCACCTTTGCTATAATTTTGTAGATACAGTTACATAAGGAGCTTGGTCTAAAATCCTTGAAAAAGGTTGGGACTTCCTTCTTTGGGATGAGGGCTATGAAGATTTCATTAAAAGGGGCATAGATTGCACCTTTCCTTCTGGACTCTTCTACTACTTTAGTCAATTCAATGCCTATTATCTCGAATAAGTGTTGAAACAACTCCACTATCCAGCCATCTGGTCCAGGGCTCTTATCATTTGGCACGGATTTTATGATTCCTTCAACCTCCCCCCTTGTGACTTCCCCCATGAGTTCCACAGAATCCCCTTCGTCTGCATAACGAGGGAAAGCCTGCACTGCTTGGATCACTTCTGCTAGTGACACTTCCAAAGGAGCTGTAAAGAGATTTTGGAAGTGTCTTATTCCCATTAATTATAGTTCCTCAAAAGTTCTTGCCTACCTTCCTCCTTTTGAATTTAAGGACCAAATGGTGTTCAAGTTCTTCCTTCCTTTTGCATAATTTTGGAAGAATTTGGTGTTCTCATCCCCAGCCCTTAGCCAGATAGCCCTACTTTTCAAGCGCCACTGTTCCTCTCTTGCTAAAGGTATTTTTCTCCTTTGGGATTCCAGCTACTTGATCCTATCCCTTTTTTCTTACCACCTATTTCACAATCAATCAATTTATTATATAACTTCCATTAAATAAAATAACATTTTACTTCTTTAAAAACACTGCTATATTAAAAAAACTACTCTATTCGTTTTCACTAAATAGATAAATAATGTTTTAAATCAACTTTTTCTATATATTATCAAAGCCAAAACTTCTATTTGAAATATTAATGTGATAAAAAAAAAATATAAGTATTTAAACCCGGTTTCAGTCATTTGTAGCAATCTAACAATCTATTCGTGATTTTTTTTAATTAAAGAGAAATTAATCAATGTTTTTATGGTCAAATATTTCAAATTTTCATTATAAAATTTCAAATTCATATTATAATAAAATTGTTATAATCTATATTATTTTTTTCAAAATATTACCACCACCGACATAATCATTTTTATATTTATATTTAAGGTGATCATTTTTATTTCATATTCTAAGAGAATGGCACCACCATTGAAACAATGTATTTAAATTTGTTGCACTCAACCGTTGCACTGCAAGTTTCACTAGTCACTTTCGGTTTTGAACCCAAATTTTTTAAAACTCATTAAAATCTGGAAAGTCATTCATACGTCTTATAAGTGTTGAATAACAACTTTGCACATGTCTCCGTTCTCAAAGAGGTTATCGATATGAATTCTTTGCTAGGAAGTATTTTTTTTTTTTTTTTAAAGAAACATGTAGCATTTTCATTATTTAAATTGGAATAGGGCTAGGTCTTGTGCAAAATTCAAGTTTGTGCTCTCTGCAATTTTCATCGATTTACATTGGATAGGGACCTTCTTGCTACCGACATTATTTACATATAGTCTTAGAACATAACTATAATTGTAGACTCTCTAGAAAACAACACTATATTTTATACATCGAGATAGCATATATATAAAATTAAAACGTAAATCTTTTAGCTGCTATCGGGCTCGGGTTCATCACCCACAAGTTCATCCACAGTAGTTGTCAATTCCTCTGGGACATCCTCTTCATCATCCAGGACCCGCTCAACAGCAACAACCTCAGCACGAGCAGCGTTGAAGACCGTGGCTTCCCCAACCCCGAAAACTTCTTTTAAGACCTCGACAGTGGCAGTTTTGACCTTAATTTCGAGGTTATCCGCCTTCTGTTGTATGCTCAACACATCTATACACATGCCTTCCATTGTCTTCTGCATTTATTCCATATCTATACACAATCTAGATAATTGAGCATAGATAACATCCATATTTTCATTAATTTCCTTAACGATATCCTTTATAACTTGTTTACAAGAATTCTCCACCAAATTCTCGATGCTTCCATCGCTGTCGTGACCAGACCTCGAGCTTCTGAACCCTGATCCTCCCCCACTACCGTTACACGCATAGGTGGTGTAGCGCTTAGAATAATTCAATATAGACTTTAATAAAAATTAAATCACACTCTAAATCATGAACATCACAAACAATTACATGGCTATTTATTTAGAGGAAAGAAGTCTCTCGTATCTCTTCTAGAGAAACTTCCTCCTAGATATGTGGAGGAAGTTGAGAGTTATCCTCTCAATTTTAGAATTATATCATAACTTCCCTATCTCCTAATTAATTTTAAAATGACTCACTAATTCTAGAAAATCCTAGATTCTTCAATTAAATAATTACATAAAAATTAAATATGAGATGCTCCTGCATCAGACTATCGGGGAAGAAAAAATACATTCATATGCTTTGTTTCTGGAGTTCCTCAATACTGGTGCCATATTTTGAAATCTCTGATGCTATCATCCAATTAGTGTCTTCGACTGGCTGATTTCTCCATTTAACCAAGTATTGAAAATATTCTTTGTTTCTATTTTAGCTACTCTTTGATCGATGCTGGATTCAATCTGTTTTGCTGGTACTGAAGGTAGCTGCTTCTCCCACTGAATTTTGTCATGAATAGTGCATCTGTAGAGTCATCCATTAGTTCCTTAAAGGGGTATAGATCTGAAACATTAAAGATTGGTGAAATACCAATTTTTTTGGGTGGTTTTATTTCATAATCATTTGAGGAAAGTTTCCTCAAAACTTTGCATGGTCCAATCTTTTTTAATTTTAATTTATTATATTCTCCTTTAGGAAATCTTTCTTTCCGAAGGTGTGCCAAAACCAAATCTCCAACATTTAAGTCCATTTATCTTCTTTTAGAATCCACTCTTTGTTTATACTTGCTGCAACTTTCTTGTTGTTTGACTCTGTCCTGTATTTCCTGCATACTGGCTGCAAAGTCTTCACCATCTGCACTTCTGAATTGTTGTTTTCCCAGATTCCTCAATTCATAAATCCCTCTTGGACGCATTCCATAAATAATCTGGAATGGGCTTAATCTTGTGCTTCTGTTAGGTGAATTGTTATATGCAAATTTTTCTTAAGCAAGTACCTGATCCCATTGTTTCAGCTGTTCACTTACCAAACTTCTTAAGATATTTCCAAGGCTTCTATTTACCACCTCGGTTTGAACATCAATCTGGGGATGATATGTTGAGTTGAAATTGAGATTGGTTCCCAACTTTTTCCATAGAGTTCTCCACAAATGACCCACAAATTTGGTGTCTCTGTCAGAAACAATACTTGTAGGAAATCCATGCAATCTAACTATCTCTTTGAAGAATAAGTTTGCTATGTTAGTTGCATCATTTGTCTTTTTACAAGCTATAAAATGTGCCATTTTTGAGAATCTATCAACCACAACAAATATTGAATCATTTCCTTTTTGTGTTTTGGGCAAGCCTAATACAAAATCCATGTTGATGGAGTCCCATGGTTGATTTGGTAGTGGTAGAGGTTTATATAATCTAGTGTTTTGACTTTTCCCTTTTCCATATTGACATATTCTGCATCTTTCCACAAATTTTCTTACATCTGTTGACATGTGAGGCCAATAATAAAATGCTTGTAACTGTGCTAGAGTTTTATCTTTCCCGAAATGACCTGCTAAACCTCCACTATGTTTTTCTTTCAACAATTTTTCTCTCATTGAACATCTAGGAATGCCCAACTGTTTTCCTCTAAATAGAAGTCCATCCCGTGTCATATAATCTAGCCATGGGGTTCGGTCTCTGCTGACAGGATTTTGACAAACTGCATAAGCTTCCTTAAAATCTGGATCATCTTGATACATATCTTTAAATTCATCAAGTACCAAAACATTTACTTGAAATTCTTGCAAAATTAAATTGATTTTTCTTAATGCATCTGCCACTTTGTTTGATTGCCCACTCTTATGTTTGATGACAAATGTGAAATTTTGTAAGAATTCAATCCGTTTTACATGTCTTTGACTTAATTTTGTTTGATTGTTGACATACTGTAAAGCATGATTATCTGTGTATAGGATGAACTCTTTTGGCATAAGATAATGTCTCCATTTTTTTAAAGTCTATATGATGGCATATAATTCTTTATTATAAGAAGAATATTTTTGCTTGGCCTCATTAAGTTTTTCACTGAAGTAGGCAACTGGTTTTCCTTCTTGACTTAAGACAACTCCTATTGCAGTTCCACTAGCATCAGTCTCAACCTGAAACAACATATTAAAATCTCGTAGTGATAAAATAGGTTGTTCTGTGATCTTTTTCTTTAATAATTGGAGACTTTTATTAGCTACTTCTGTCCAATGGAATGGTTGATTTTTCTCCTTAATAGTCTCTACAATTGGAGCACATATTCCACTGAAATTTTTAATGAATTTTTTGTAGAAGCTTGCCAATCCATGAAAACTTCTTACCTTTGAAATGCCCTTTGGAATTGGCCAATTGATTATGGCCTTCACCTTCTCCTGGTCCATCTTTAGGCCTTTTCTTGAAATCACAAAGCCTAAATACAACAATTTTGTCTTCATGAAACTACACTTCTTTAGATTGATTAACAATTTCTCCTATTGTAGCTTCATTAAAACCATCTTAAGATGTCTTAGGTGCTCTTCTTTTGATTGACTGTAGATTAAGATATAATCAAGGTAAACTATAAATTTTTTTTCCAATGAATTATTTTAAAAATTCATTCATTAGCCTCATAAAAGTGTTGGGAGAATTGGTAAGTCAGAAGGGCATTGCCAACCATTCATGTAAACCATTATTAATTTTAAATGTTGTTTTCCATTCATCACCTTATCTGACTTCGATATGATGATATCCACTTTTTAAATATATTTTAGAAAAATATGCAACACCACTCAGATAATCTATGAGATCATCAATACGGGGTAATGGAAACCTGTACCTGATTGTAATTTTGTTGATTGCTCGAGAATATGTGCACATTCTCCATCCACCATCCTTCTTTGGAGTTAATACTGTTGGAACAACACACAGACTTAAGCTTTCTCGAACAAGACCTTTATCCAACAAGTCCTGCACTTGATTTTTAATCTCTTCATTCTCTTTTGGAGTCATTCTGTAAGCTGCTTTGTTTGGAAGGCTAGCACCTAGCATGAGGTCAATATGATGGTTAATACTTCCAATGGGAGGCAATTTATCAGGCAAGTCATCCACTACAATATCAATAAATTCATTCAACATTTTTTTAATTTCTTCTGGGAGATCATTCAAATTATTTGTAAGGATTACGTTTGGCTTACCGATTAAGGCAAAATTTATCTCCTCATGCTTGATTTCTTAAATAAATTGTTTCCCACTAATTAACACTACCTTGAACTGGTCTTCTTTTGGTGCTATGTCATTTTTCAAAGGCAAAAGTACAAGCTTTTCGCCATCCTTTTCAAAAGTGTAGGTATTTCTCCTTCCATCGTGCATTGCTTTCTTGTCATATTGCCATGGCCTTCCAAGTAAGATATGACATACATCCATAGGCATAACATCACAAAGAACTTTATCCTTGTAACTTACTATTTGAAACTCCACTTCACATTGTTCATTAACTAGTATCTGATGTCCTTTTTGCAACCATGAAACTTTGTAAGGAGTGGGATGTTTAATTTTTCTTAAATTTAAATTTTCTACCATTTCAGTAGATACTAAATTATCAATACTTCCACTACCAATGATAGCTTTACAACATTTTCCTCCTGATTTACAAACAATTTTAAACATTTTTTTTCTTTGTGTGGGTTCCTTTACTTCTTCTCAAGATTTTAATAAAGTTCTTTTCATCATTAAGGATTCACCAATTTCAGGTGCATTTTCATGTGTGGAGGATCGCACACTTTCTGTATCAGTTTGTGTTAAATGTGTGCTTCCTTGATTAAAAAATATTTTTGGACATTCATTGGGCTTATGACAACCTTTGTTACATATATAACATCTTACCACAAAAGGTTGGCCTCTACCTCTTTGATATGGTTTTCTTCCTCTGTAATCTCCTCTTGATGATTCTGACTGTTGTGAACTGTCGCTTTCTTCTCTTTGAAATATTCCATTAAAAATTCCTTTGCCTGATTGTCCTTGGCTTCATGATCCTCTACTGAATTGTCCTCAGCCTCTTACTGTGTTTCATGCTCTTCCTCTTTGACTCTGCTTCCATGCCAATTTTACTTCAACCTTAAGAGCTATCTGGTAAGCTTCTTCAACTGTTTTTAGAGACAAAATATTCAATTCATCTTGAATTTCGAAGTTCAATCCATTAATGTATCTAGCTAATTTTTCTTCATCAGTTTCCAGATGACTAGATCTTATACTCAATCTATAAAACTCCTATGTATATTCTTTTACAAACATAAATATTTTCTTAAGATTTTGCATCTAGTGAAAGAGATTTAATTGATAATCTCGAGGAAGAAATTTACCTTTGAGTTTAGCCACCATCCGAGCCCAACTAGTGATTTTTCCATTATTTTGATTTCTCCTTTCAACTTGCACACTGTCCCACCATAACAAAGCATGTCCATTTAATCTGGTCACTGCAAACTTAACTTTTTTATCGTCTGCTACACCTTCATAATCAAAACATTTATCAATGGCGCTGATCCAATCGATCAATTCTTTAGGATTTAAACTTCCTTCATACATAGGCACTTCCAGTATTGGCTTGGAACTTATTGGAACTTATTCCCACGATCTTGACCATCTTCTCTTTTGGAGTTTCTTCTTCAACTTCTTCTTCTGAGCTTTCTTCTGCTTCACTGATATCACCGATGTTGACATCTCTTTGACGTGTTGTCTCCAATGTGTCCAATCTGGTTCTAATATGTCTTACTTCATCCAGTAAGACTTGGTTTGCAGCAAATTCCCTCCCTATTTTCCACCGCCATAAATAACCAGGATTGTAATGTGATGGTACCATCTTCGTTGACATGTATAGCTATATTGCATATCCCGATGAGTAACCGAAACCTCGACACCCACCTATCCTCGTACATGATCTTCATTCCAATGGTACCACACCTGTGCCTTAACTCACAACCTACCGACCTTGTTTCCAAAGCACTATGAAGGAACATCGGGGAGCTAACCATCTTAACTACCAACTTAATTCTATGAAGACCCATACGCCTGATGCTACAGACCAGAAAATGTGACATGAGGTTATGTTTTGATTTATACATAACCTACCTTGTTCCAGCATCACCCCTGCGTTGGCCTGACCATCCACCATGTGGTTATTGGCACGCAACACATGGAACAAGTTAACCTTTTCAATTTTTTTTAACAAATAAATAATCCTTGCCATGATTGAGGATATTTCATCATCGAGAAGATTGGCATTCTCGAGGAGCTTCACACATTTTTGAATAATCATCATGGAATTGCCAATTATAGAGAATATTTTGATACCATTACCCAAACTGATTTTTAGACCCTACTAAAGGGAAAGGGCTTCCGATTGATTATTTGTCCCAATGCCAAAACCCCATGCGTACTTTACTTTTGTTTATTCTTCAAGGTTAACAATTACCCCTCCCGCTCCAACCTCCCTGTACTTTCAATATTTATCCAACTTGATTTCTTTTATGACCTAAGATAACGAGCTTTCTTCAATTTGAAAGAACTCGAACAATAAGTCATTTTGACGTTTATTTTGAAATTGAAATTCTAATTTGTAAAATTTATATTGGCACATCAAGTCCCACCAGAAAATAATGATATACAACAACTTAATTTTTATTTTCCCTCTTTTTTAACCATATATATAATATTACTATATGATATATAACTTTAATATATACAAATATATTTTAATAACTTAATATATAAAATACTCCATACTTTAGTTTACTTGTGGGTACTCTATTTTTATAAGGACCATCAATCTGAAGGGGTTTATGATGGTTTGATATTGTTACAATGCCACGGTAGGAATCCATGCCCCAATGAATTTTTACGCAAATGAAGAATTAATGGGTGCCTCATGTTTATAAATGAAATCTCAACATTGAAAGCTGACAAGGAGAAGCTTCTCCAATATTTTACTACTCATGTAACAACCGTGGTGAAAATTCTATGTAAAAATATATATATGGCCACGATAATGGGACACATATTCCAAGCTGAGTGTTGGGCAAGACATCCTAGGGGGGTTTTCATTTGATTGTTTATGGCTAAGAAAATTGGCAAAGGCAATGGCTAAGGATTTGGAAAGGAAAAATGGCATTTTTGGCACATTTGTTTATGAAAATTCTGGAAATTAGGAGAAAAGGAAGGAGAAAGGTCACATGTTGCATGTGAGGAGGAAAATGAAGGAAAATAACGAAAAATGAAGAAAATAGAGGCCTCATTAATAAAAAGGCTTATGAAGACCAGTTGGCAAGCTCTTCACTCAAGCTTTTGCTATGGTTATGCATGGGATCAAGAAAGGCAAAGAAGGAAAGAAGAAGGAAGGAGCAAGAAAAGAAGAGCAGGATCAAGTAGCTAGAACATGGTTCCCTGCAGGGATCGCTTTGCATGTGTGATTTCCTTTCTAGATTTGGCATGCATGGTATTGCATGTGGTTTTTTTGCTGTTATCGCATGGGTTTTTCCAGGTGTAACAATGTTTGTAGCCTAGCCTTGCCATTTATGGATAGCCATCGTGTGATGGGGTTCTCATGTTCTAGTTGAGCTGGATTGTCGAATGGATTTGAAGCTAAGTGAGTTGGATCTCTGAAATGATAGAACACATGGCCTAGTAACCCCTGAACCAGACTGTGGGTTGCAGTAAAGATGGATTTTGTGTTGCTGCGGATGGCCTAGGAATCCTTGCCAGTGAATGGAAAGATATACAATAAATCCTAGAGGTGGTTTTCTCTCCATTGGGCCTACTAATCCCAGGTTGGGATATGTGGTAAAGCCTAGAGAGTGGGTCTTGGTTTAGGGCCTAGTGATTTTGTGTGGATTGCGGTAAAGTCTGAGAGACTGGGGTCTCAGTTTAGGGCTTAGTGATTCGAGTTTGGATTGTCGTAAAGCTTGAGAGACTAGGAGACATGAAAATTCCTCATGGTGTATGTGGAGAAATCCGGTGGCATCCATGCTTGTTTGGCCTAGCGATCGGGTGGAGATCACGGTAAAGCCTATTATGATGTGTTCATTGTGTTGGCAAAGTGATCTGGGATGGATTACGATAAATCCTAGTTTCTATTGGTGAGGGTGAGGTGGTTAAGCCTCGGTATGCCCAGGTTGCTTCTTTTGGTTTGAGTCCCACATTCATTCTTGGAATATGGCATGGGGGTGAATGGCTGAAGAGTGATTTGGCTCAGCCATTCTACGGTCAGGTGGAACATGAAAGTACCATCCCGGGTTTGGATTTTGCATCATTAATGAAAGGTTATTTCTCCTTGTATTTATATGAGTATTATGATGGATTATATGTGGTGTGTATGGCTATGATTTCATTGATATTTTTGTCCCTATTATTCCGGTTATGTATATGTTTTATGACAACAACTATCTATCGATCTCATCATGTTTTTACTTGTAAATGAATGGACAATGTATCTATGACCTAATGGATGGAATGAAAGTTAAAGTGATAAGGAAACAATGCTTCATGGTGAATCTCAGATAAGTATGAGACCCCTATGATCAAATCTGTTATTTACACCTGTAGGTTGCATATTTACTAAGTATTTGACAAAATGTTTGTCATGGTTAGGCTTGGTTAGGTGAAGCCCTTGATCAAGTTTTTTGTTAGAGGATTTTCCTTGGTTTCATTTATTGTATTGGAAAGTCTCATTAAATTCTAGGCATTGGTTTGGAGACTAACCCTGAAAAAGTGGCTTAAATCTCGCAGTCTTTGGCATAGAATTCGATGAAAAAGACTGCAGTCTCTCCCTTGCAGGAATTTTGGGAGTGACTATATGGTTCCAATCGCATGCATGCCTTGTCATGGGAGCGAACTTGGGTTTAGTTCATTGAAGTGCTAGGTTAACTCAAGGGTTGGGCACCTGGAGTGGTGGATTAGATCCTGGAGGTCCTGAAGCACCTGAGGGAGGTCTGTAAGTTCTTGTTATGTCGATTCCATTTCCTTAAGGTTACCTAGGAGGTTGAGTCTTATCATAGTGGCCTCTCTTCGCATGTTTACCCTGGCTGGCTAGTTGCTTGGGTAGTGTTGCGGCCACAACCACCACCCTATTAGAACTTGCTCTAGTGGCAAATTTGAATGGGTCCCCTAGACGTTTGATCTTCCGTTTCTTACTGGAGTTGTCACATGGGATTATGTCTTCAAAGATGAATGGTTAAATCCCCCTTACTAAATCTCTGCGGAATGATTTATTTATAGCTCAGCCTAGCCCTTCATTCATATCCTTTCATCGGGACTTATTCAATCCTCATAAACCTTCATGGTACTCTATATCCACACATATAACCAACCCCCACTCTCTACTATAGTTGTATTTGGACTCAACCCTCAAAACCTTCTATCGTGTCTTTATTTCTATTATAATGTGTTTATAATATAAATACTCTGTAGACATACATAACTTACCTTTTCCGCATTTCCTCGGTCTTTAAAAATTTCTCAATGCATGCCTTTATTGTTGTCGCAATCTCACAATTTCCGCAGTCGCACTACACATTCCTCTTTTGCATCCGATATGCGATGACCTCCAGGATTTCAAATGCAATTAACTGCGTCCATATCCTAGCGGGTCCGTCGTTACATTGCATATCACATTTTGCATTGGGTAAGGTCTAAGGTCTATCTCCCATGAATAATTACGATGTGATCAGGCCTCCGATTCAATCGGACCTCGCAATCGGCACTTTCAACTAGTGTATCCGCCCAAGCTTCAACATTCTGAGATATGGCGGACCCGCAGGGATTATTAAACGCAACACATATGTTTTCGGGTCTGAATCCCATCGCAAATTGCAATTCGCGGAACCCAACGCTCATACATAAGGCGCTCTGCGATACAACGGACCCGCCAGGATTATTAAGCATAACGCATATATTTTTCAGGTTCGACCCATTGCAAATCACAATCGGTGGAACCAGGGTTGATGTTGCATGTGACTGCCCGCTGTGATGTGCGATTGCGACTTGATCGCATCGCAACCTTGGCTGAACCAGGGGCCAATTCTTTCACACTTGCTCCTTTTTTATTTCGATATGCCTTTATCATATCTCCCTCTTGCTTTTACCTCTTTTTATACCATCAAGTGATTCTTAAATAAAAATTGAATATTATAGACAACAAAAATGCTTGATAATATACACAGAGCTCCCAGTTACATAGTCGATCTCTTTATAAAAGTTTTAATGAGGGCAAGATTTGTTTTTTGGGCATTTCTTTCATATTTTTCATAATCATAGCTAATGTTAATTATTTATACAGGCGAGGATCAAGAGAAGAAAAGCGAGATTGAAGAGCAGATGCGTAAGCATCAGGAATGGTTGCGGGTAAAGGATGCATGAGCAGATCCGAAGAGTTTATATATACGGGTGTATTCTATTTAAGACCCGGCCTTAGGCATTAACAGTCGGGTTTCCATGTGTTGCCTATGTATTTCGAAAGTTATGTTGTCCCGGGGTTTATCATGAAGAGATGACACGCAGTCATTCTCCTTTCCATCGACATCTATTCATTTCCCCCAGGAAATAGAATGCTCCAGCAAATGTGGCCTCGACGTGTCAGCAGTTTCACCGACCGTTCTACATCTATATATTTTAATTTGTATATTGAAAAGGGCAGGAAGGTGAAGAGTTAGTGGAAGACGAAGGGTTAGTTTCTTTCTGCATAAGTATTACCTCTGAAGATGGAAAGAGGGATTTTTGAGTGGTAGAATAGGGTTTGATTTATTTTGCTAATAAAGAAGACTGTTTGGGTCAAGAAGAAGCTTTTTTTTTTAGATTCATTTTCCTTTTTTTTTGTATGTTTGGAATCAGGGTGTTGTGACTGGCATGAGGATATATATGTTTTGTTTTTGTGCACAGTGATAACAGAAAGCTTATGACTAGTCTTGGTTATTTGAATATAATTCATTATCATGGTTAACTCATGAGCGGTCTCCGATTTGAAGCTACATTAAACATTAGTTGCAAGTTTTATTTGTAGAAACATGAATGTCTATTCTTGTATGAATAATTAGATTGCAATTAAGCTTAAATACAACCTTGTTCATCGATGAACTTAGTAATTGATTTATTTGGACTTGGAATCTATATATGATGTTTAATCTCTTTTATTATGTTCCTGCAGGATAGATTAGAATAGTTAGGACTAGCATTAGTAGGTAGAATCAGTGTAGATAGGACTTGATACATATAGGTTAACTATTTCTTTTGTTGATTTAATGGAAGTCTTCCTCCGGGGAGTAATCTTTCAACACTTATAACACTGTACAGTATCATTTGAAACCCATTGGAACTAGCCATTCCAAGCGTAAGCAGATCCAATCGGGGTCTGCGATCAGGTTGGTTCCCCTTTGTTGGCATAGTGAAAATTCGCTGTGTCAACAAATTTGGTGCTAGAAGGAGGGCCTAAACCGCTGTCCACAACTTTCGAGATTTCATCTATAAACGTCGCGCATGGATTCGAAAAGATTGATGTATGGATCGTAAGGGTCGAAAAGATCCTTCCACCCATTTGGAAGAGCCCATTTCCAAGAAGCAGAGGTCCCTCTAAGTCCCATGTTTTGGTCACCCAAGGAAGAGAGACTGTGGGAGTATCTTATCACTCAGGAACAACCAGTCAGAGTACTCACTTGTGCTTACACTCATTCCCTATCTTAGCTCCCCATTTTTCATTATTTACCTCTGACAACTAAAAGAAAGCAAAGGATCTGTTCCATAAACAACGAGCCATCTGTAGCCCCTTCTCTTAAAGATATTGTGCTAGAGTTCTTGCAAAGTATCGACACTCCTTAGGAAGAAATTCTTGAGGACCCCCCTCTCTAAAGGTAATCCCTAGCTCGATTTGGGAAATCCTAACAAAGAATACCCGGGGGAAACCTTCAACTAGAACCTCCCCAACCATAATATGGCTAACGTTCCTCCTCCAGGAGGGAATAAACCTCCAGCGCCTCCTCCAGGAGGGAATAAACCCCCACCTTCTTCAGGATCACTCCCTCCCTGGCTTGCACAAGATGTTGTAGCAGTACCTGAGCAACAACATGCCTTACCCAAGAACGCAGAAAGAGTATTGCCTAAATTCAACCCTGAGTAGGGAGACACTGCTGGTAACCATATTCACTCTTTCTTCTTAGTCGTGCGCATGTTGGGGGTAGCCGATGAAGATGTGGTATGTAGCTTGTTCCCTTTTACTCTGATTGGTACGACTTCCACATGGTAATTTAGTTTGAGAATAGGATCAATCGCCTCATGGGGTGCCTTTCAGCAGGCCTTCTTAGACAAATTTGGCGATGACAAAACACCTGCGGCCTTAGTTTTAGAACTATCCCGTTTAAAAATGGAAAACAAAGAAAAGGTCAAGGATTTTAACATTCGGTTCAACACTTTGTTCAAAAGAATCCCGACTAACACTAGACCTATTGATGAGGTGCTCATGGAATTCTACATCACTACTCTCCCTGTCCCTACCGCGATGTGGGTTAAAAGGAGTAATGCACAAACCTTATAGGGTGCTATCAATGAAGCAGTAAAAGTCGAGAATAAAATGATCAGTCTCACAACATGTCATCATACAACTGAAGGAAAGAAGGCATCTCAGTCATCCAAGAAGAATAATGGGAGTGAAAACAAAGTAGTTGAGATCAAAGAAAAGGACGCCACAGATGTGGAAGGTTTGCATCGGATCATTAAGAAATTGATGAACACAGTCATCGATATGAAAAGGAATTTTGAAGAGAGTACAAATGGGAATGCAGGAGATTATAACAACATAAAATACTTCAAACCTTTCTACCGTAAGAAGATAGAAGGTGGTCATGGTCAACTTGTGTTGCTTGCTCCACCCAATGAAGGGATTTTAAATATGGAAGAGCGGGCTCTTATTGGATTGCTTCTTCCCAAAGAAGAACCTATAGTAGAGCTAGAAATATAAGATGAGGAAGAGTACCAAGTAGAAGAGCCCTTGGATGAGGTATCTCGAATCAATGTACTGTGGGATTTCTATACAAATGGGAATGATGATGACGAAGGAGATAGTACAACAGAAATCCACACTAATGAAATCCACACACGAAGTAAAGGGCCACTTGCGGGCATGATGAAGCTTGTAGGCTAGACAAAGAAAGATGTTCGCCCTTCGAAGGCATCCGCTCCCAAGTTTCCTGTTGAGAAGAATAAACCTAGTGGTGATTCCAATAGCATTCCAGTTGTAAACTATCTAGAGAAAGATAATACATCTCCAAATGCAACAAAGGTGACTCAAAATGGTAAACTCCCACTTAAGAACGAAAAAACCGATATGTTTACTCTTCCCTACCCTATTTATAACATTGATTACAATATTGTAGATGATCTTAAGAGATCTCGAGCTAATATCACATACTTCGATTTGTTAAAGTTAACACAGCAAAGGGATTTGATTTTGAAAGCTATGAATGAATGGAATTGTAAATCTCCCACCAATCCAAGTAGCCAAACCAAGAAGTCAGTGTCCAAACCTGTTAGAACCCCTAGTACGACCCAAACGCCACCAGCCATGGAAGCCACTTTGTCAAAAATGAATCGAACGCCTCAAGATGTCAGTGCAGCCATGATAGTAAAGAAATCAAAATCCATGACTCCACCTTTCCTTATCACATTTGAAATCTTCAACATGAACGTATACAATTGCATGGTATATTCTGATGCCTCATCCACTGTTATGTCTTACGCTGTTGCTAAAAGACTTCATGCAATGCTCGAGAAAAATGACACTCAAAATATGTAACTGGATAGAACGAATGTAAAAGTAATTGGAGAATTGAAAGATGTGCTGATTCAGATGGCTACCAAACCATAGTACACACAAGTCATTGACATAGTGGAAGTCGACATACCCGAGGCATATGGAATGCTGCCTAGTAGGGACTGGTCAACAAATCTGAATGGGTATTTCTCAACTGATTGGTCCCACCTCTTGTTGCCTCAGAAGGGAAAAGGTGATATGCTGAGAGTTGATCGAGAAAGATACATGAAGTATGTAGTGGCAAAACTAACGACCCCAATGAACTTGTAATGTTTACCTATTCTATCCTCGGGAATTATAGTTTCGACGTTTGTGCCACGGAAACTTGTTTTGGAGAATTCCATGCAGAGACAGTTGAAGAAACTGCAATAAACACATAGTTGGAAGCTCTCCCCCGTAGTCTGACTGATGAGCTACCTTGTAATATGGTAGATGATATGGCCAATTTCGTAGAAGGTAGTTCATTTGATATAACATCAGATTCTATGTTTTGGACACTCTACTTTGATGGCTCTAACTGCATAGAAGGTGCAGGTGCTAGGAGCATTCTCATTGACCCGCAAGGGAACTAATATTTGATGGCCAGCCGGTTGGAGTTCGCGTGCACCAACAACACAACAAAATATGAAGGCTTGCTACAGGGCTTGAAGAAAGCCATTGATATGAAGGTGAGAAATCTTAAAGTTTTTGGTGACTCACAGATAAGTGTGGCCCAGGTAAGGAAAATGATACATTGCAATTCACCACACCTAGTAAGATACCAACATGAGGTATGGAGCTTAATTGACAGTTTTGATTCTTTTAATATCACACACATACCTCGATGGAAAAACCAAGATGTCGATCTGATGGCTGGTATGGCTGCAAAACTTTTGCCTAATCTTAGATTAAACAAGAATAAATATGTTGAATTGATTTTCAGACCATCTGTACCTGATAACATCTCAAATTGGTAGGTGTTCGAAGGTGATGAGCAAATCTTTGAGTTCCTGCATTGTGAAAAGAATTCAAAAATGCATTCATTGATGAAAAGGAGCATGACAAGCTTATGAATGGGAGCGAGGATGAGGAAAAATATCAGCCCAATATAATTCCCAAGTCAATTGTCAAGATGGAGCACCTTTATGACCTGCATGATAAATTTAAGAAGCCAACTAACAACAAAACAAATAGCTCATCCATGAAGTATGAGTCGATCAACCTTGGAACCGAAGAAGACCCAAAAAATGTTAATTTGGGCTTGGAATGCTCTCCACAAGAAAAGGCTGCATTTGCTAAGCTGTTTAAAGAGTACAAGGACGTCTTTGCATGGACATATGGCGACTTAAAAACCTTCGATACCGGTGTTATGTAACATGTAATTCCTTTGGAAAAGGATGTCAAGTCCTACCAACAAAAGTTTCGTAAGATGCATCCAAGCCTGGAACCGTTGGTGAAGAAAGAATTAAACAAAATGCTGGATGCTAAAATCATTTTTACTGTCAGGCACACCCACTGGGTAGCCAATCTCGTGCTAGTAAGAAATAAAAATGGAGACATCAGGTTATGTATCAATTTTAGAAACCTGAACAGAGCATTGCAGAAAGATAACTATCTTGTCCCTTCTATGGAACACATTCTTCAATGCGTTTCTGGGTCTGAAATGTTGTCCCTATTGGATGGGTTTTCGGGATATAATCAAGTGTTGGTGTCGAATGGAGATCAACTTAAGACAAACTTCAACACTAAATGGGGCACTTACACATATCATAAGATGACGTTTGGAATTATTAATGCGGACGCCACATTTTAGAGAGCTATGGACATAGATTTCCAAGGATTGATTAACAGATCAGTAGTGGTTTACATGGATCACATTATTGTGTATTCGTATCGCAAAAGGGATCATCTTTATCACCTAAAACAGATCTTCAAAAGATGTCGAAGGTACGGAATATCATTGAATCCCAAAAAGAGCATTTTCGCAGTTACAGAAGGGAAACTACTGGGTCATATCCTCTCTAAAGAATGGATTATTATTGATCCAGACATAGTAGAGACCATCATGAGAATACAACCCCCTGCAAATAAAAGGGAAATGCAATCTTTTTTCGGGAAAATTAATTTCGTTAGGAAATTTCTTTCAGGTTTCGTAGAAATAGTGTGTCGCATTCAGCTAATGATGAAGAAAGACGTTGTGTATAGGTGGAGCGATGAAACTAAGAAATCGTTTCAGCGCATTAAGGAGGCCATCGTAGAAGCTCCCACGTTGGTCAACCCCAATTTTGACAAGGAATTCCTTTTGTACACTTTTGCTTCTGAGGTTTCATATGCCACAATCCTCACCCAGAAAAATGATGACGACAATGAAGTCCCTATTTCTTATACGAGCTCTAATCTTCAAGGAGCAGAATTGAACTACCTAGATGTGGAGAAATATGGTTTTGCAGTTTTTAAAGCCGTGAAATATTTCCGCCCTTATTTATTAAAGGCCAGGAATAAAGTAATCGTTCCTCACCCTGTTGTAAGAACCCTCTTCGTGCAAAAGGAAATGGGGGAACGAAGAGGGAATTGGATAACCACTCTTCAAGAATACGACCTCGAGATTAAGCTGACAAAGATAGTTTGAGGGCAAGGATTGTGTAAGCTTGCAGTAGAAGCTTTGGCAGATAAAGAAGGGACGTCGGAAGAACCAAAAGTGTAGAGCACGCGGGACGCACAAGTAGAATTTAGGGAGGAGCCCGGATGGATTAACGAAATGCTGATGTGTGAGCGCTAAACGTTGGAAGTCCCTTTGGACCCTGTGTTTTGGTATTACGACGTACACTTTTATCTAACACGGGAATCATGTCCTGAGCACATGAATGCATCACGAAGGACAGATTAAAATCTAATCAGTATCACTTGGCCAATGACACATTATACATAAAAAATTATGATGAAGTTTGGCTAAGGTGTTTGGAAAAGGATGATAGTCTTGAAAGAAATGCATGACAGCCCAGTAGGGGGTCACTATGGCAGAGAGACCACTGCTCACAAAATATTAAGAGCTGGGTATTATTGGCCTAGAATGTTCAGAGACTCGCATGCCTATGCTCGGAAGTGAAAGGTGTGTTAAACTACCACAGGGCAAGAAAGAAAGCCAACCGTTCCCTAAGGCCCATTATGATTTATTGCCCGTTCCAGCAATGGGGCCTAGATGTCATAGGTGAGATCACTCCGAATTCTTCACAGCAGCATAAGTATATACTCATGACAATTGATTACTTCACCTGATGGACTAAAGCCATCCCACTTCAGAAGGTTAACGAAGACGAGGTAATATCTTTTATTGAGAAATTTATTATCAACATGTTTGGCATCCCTAACACTCTCATATTTGATATTGCTTCTTATTTTTCATCACTAAAATTGACTGAATTTGCTATCAATAAATCAATTCGCATAAGGTATGCATCAAACTATTAACCCCAGGGAAATGGAGTTGCAGAGTCCTCAAACAAAAAACTCATCCGCATAATCCGTAAATCTGTCACCAAAAACCAGAGGAAGTGGCACAACACTCTGACAAAAGCCCTTTGGGCCGATAGGGTCACCCCAAAAGTAGCAATAGGAAACTCCCCATACTTCCTTGTCTATGGACATGAAGCCATCCTACCTCCCAACGTTACCCTTCCCTCTTTACAACTCTCCCAAGCCTCGAGAGGGACCCCTTCAACCTTACTTCAAAAAAGGATCAACAAGTTGGTGAGGTTGGAGGAATTGAGAGATAATGCCAGAAACAAGTTCATGAATCACCAAATGATTGTGAAGAGATGTTTTGATCGCCATATGGTAGGAGATAAATATTACCAAGTCGGTGAGCTTGTCCTAAAATGGGACAAGTTGAGTGAGCCAAAAGGTAGGCACACGAAATTCCAACACTTATGGCTGGGCCCGTTCCAAGTTGAGGAAAAAATTGGTCAGGGAACTTACAGATTGAAAAATTTATAGGGAGAAACCGAAAAACTCCTTGTTAATGGCCAACATCTTAAGAGATACTTACAGTAAACACCACATGGTGGTTAACTCCTGAGTAGGTTAGGATTCATTTTATTTTTCTATTAGCTTAGTTATATTTTCATCCTGTGCGTTCTTGTCTTGCGCAAAGTTTTATCTTCCTTCTGTTTTGAATATCAGTCCTTTTCAGTCAATTGATTTCAGTCTCTTAGTCTCATTTTCACCTTTTATAACTCTCTTCTGATTGCCCTCATTCGCTACCTTCAACCTTTTGCTACCCTTATTAACCCACTGGTGAGTATACAGATCCCAAATTCGTTATTACCTTGCAAATCAAGCGAACCTTCGATGAGATAATGAGAACTAGAAAATCAGTGGTAAAATTCAAATCAAAGCCACTCATTGGCATCTGTTGGGAAGTAGGTAGGCTCTGTTGATAACCTAGACACCCGAAGCATGTAGGGACATCTTTATAAAATGAAAAAATGTGTAACCACGGTCGGACTGGCATGGCCGAACGCTACATTTTTAAAATCCCACCGAAACCTAGCCTATACTTGCATATAAGATTTTTAGTTATTCTCCATTGGTTCTACCCACCATACTAAAATTTCCAATATCTGTCATCTATAAGTAAACCTCCTTTCATGGGCTATGCTTGCTGTCGTATATCCTGTGGCAAATTTAATTGTGCTCTAGTCCTTGTGCCTGAAATTGGAAGGATTTATTTAAAATAAAAATAAAAATGAAATGTCGAGTCCTTGTGCCAATCTGGAAGGACAGGTTGTTTGAGAAGCTAGTTGGAGTAGGGACTGTTGCTGGACTCATAGTACTAGTTGACACAACAAGCCTAAACTTGCTTAAGTGGTTTAAAAATATGGCATGATCCATGACTGCGCCCCATTCGATCATACGAAAGTATAGCACTAATTTTTTTTACATAAAGTGCAGATAAACATATCTACATATATTCATCAAGCTTGATGCGTGATAAAGAGCTGAGGTACACACCTAAACATGTATTGAAAAACTGGTGATGGCCCCGAAAGGATTTTGAAAGCAGAAAACAAGTAAAGGAGGGTCAATAAATCCCATAATACGACCATTGGAGAATGCCTGTCAAAACCCTATCAGTAAGTAGAAGCTATTTTTCTTTATCCCACCTTAAGTGATTAATGCTGAAGTGGAACCTATGCCTTTCCATCTATACATTTTGCATTTCAAGTTTATCTTAACACCCTAATGTTTTACGGATCAAAGTTTATTTGGTAACAGAGATAACTGGTTCGCCTAGCGGTTCGCCATTTTGTTGTGGCCACAACCATCACCCTATTAAAACCTGCTTTGGTGGCAAATTTGAATGGGTCCCCTAGACGTTTGATCTTCAGTTTCTTACTGGAGTTGTCACATGGGATTATGTATTCAAAGTTGAATGGTTAAGGCCCCCTTACTAAATCTCTGTGGAATGATTATTTATAACTTAGTCTAGCCCTTCATTCATATCCTTTCATTGGGACTTATTCAATCCTCATAAACCTTCATGGTACTCTATACCCGCACATATAACCAACCCCCACTTTCTACTATGCTTGAATTTGGACTCAACCCTCAAAACCTTCTATTGCGTCTTTATTTCTATTATAACGATTTTATAATAGAAATACTTTGCAGGCATACATAACTTACCATTTTCGCGTTTCCTCGGTCTTTACACATTTCTCGATGCATGCCTTTATCACTGTCACAATCTCGCAATTCCCGTGGTTGCACTACACATTCCTTTTTTGCATTCGATATGCGATGACCTCCTAGATTTCAAATGCAATTAACCGCGTCCATATCCTATCGGGTCCGCCGTTCCATCGCATATCGCATTTTGCATTGGGTAAGGGCTAAGGTCTATCCCCCATGAATAATTGCAATGCGATCAAGCCTCCGATCACATCGGACCTCGCAATCTCCACTTTCAACCAGTGTATTGGCCCAAGCTTCAACATTCTGTGATATGGCGGACCTGCAAGGATTATTAAATGCAACACATATGTTTTCGGGTCCGAATCCCATCGCAAATCGCAATCGGCGGAACCCAACGCTCATACATAAGGCGCTCTATGATACAACAGACCCACCAGGATTATTAAACATAATGCATATATTTTTCGGTTCCAGCCCATCGTAAATCACAATCAGCGGAACCAGGGGTGATGTTGCATGTGACTACCCGCTGCGATGTATGATTGCGACCATCACAACCTTGGCTGAACCAGGGGCCAATTCTTTCACACTTGCTGCTTTTTGATTTTGATATGCCTTTATCGTATCTCCCTCTTGTTTTTACCTCTTTTTATACCATCAAGTGATTCTTAAATAAAAATTGAATGTTATAAACAACGAAAATGCTTGATACTATACATAGAGCTCCCAGTTACAAAGTCGATCTCTTTATAAAAGTTTTAATGAGGGCAAGATTTGTTTTTTGGGCATTTATTTCATATTTTTCATAATCATAGCTAATGTTAATTATTTCTGCAGGTGAGGATCAAGAGAAGAAAAGAGAGGTCGAAGAGTAGACATGTAAGCATTAGGAATGGCTGCAGGTAAAGGATGCATGAGAAGATCCGAAGAGTTTATATATACGGGTGTACTCTATTTAAGATTCGGCCTTAGGTGTTCATGGTCGGGTTTCCATGTGTTGCTTGTGTATTCCAAAATATATGTTTTCCCGGGGTTTATCATGAAGAGATGACACGCAGTCATTCTCCTTTCCATCAACATCCATTCATTTCCCCCAGGAAATAAAACGCTTCAACAAATGTGGCCTCGACATGTCAGCGGTTTCACTGACCATTCTATGTCTGTATATTTTAATTTGTTTATTGAAAAGGGCAGGAAGGTGAAGAGTCAGTGGAAGACGGAGGGTCAGTTTCTTTCTGCATAAGTATTACCTACGGAGACGGAAAGAGGGCTTTTTGAGTGGCAGAACAGGGTTTGATTATTTTGTTAATAAAGAAGACTATTTGGGTCAAGAAGAAGCCGTGTTTTTTTTTTTTTTTTTTTTTTTTTTTTTTTTTTTTTTTTTTTTTTTTTTTTTTATGTTTGGAATCGAAGTTTTGTGACTAGCATGAGGATATATATGTTTTGTTTTTGTGCACAGTGATAATAGACAGCTTATGACTAGTCTTGGTTATTTGAATATAATTCGCTATCATGGTTAACTCATGAGTGGTCTCCAATTCGAAGCTACATTAAACATCAGTTGCAAGTTTTATTTGTAGAAACAGGAATGTGTATTCTTGTATGAATAATTAGATTGCAATTAAGCTTAAATACAACCTTATTCATCGATGAACTCAGTAATTGATTTATTTGGACTTGGAATCTATATATGATGTTTAATATCTTTTATTATGCTCCTGTAGGATAGATTAGAATAGTTAGGACTAGCATTAGTAGGTAGAATCAGTGTAGATAGGACTTGATACATATAGGTTATCTATTTCTTTTGTTGATTTAATGGAAGTCTTCCTCTGGGGAGCAATCTTTCAACACCTATAATAGTTTACGGGATCCTTTGAAACCCTTTGGAACTAGCCATTCCAAACGAAAGCAGATCTAATTGGGGTCTGCGATCAGGTTGGTTCCCCTTTGTTGGCATAGCGAAAATTCGCTGTGTCAAAAGGTAGATGTGGGAGGAGGGTGTTACAGAGTGGTATCATAACGTGGTTGCACTCTACTTGGGTGAAGGTGCTTGGTCATGCATGCATGTTAGTTGCATGTGTGTCCCTTACACTTGCATTCCATGTGATTGTTGCATTTCATAATGATTGATCATGGTTGTAGTAAGGTTATCATGAGGAACTTGATGTTGATTTTTTGGAATGTATCGCTAGGAGTACATGACTAGTTACATGATTATATGCAACTTGATTACATCCTTGTATGTTAGGTTTCATTCTTGGTATGCTTGATTACATGGCTGTCTTGTAGGTTGGTTACAAGAATTGATCGCTTATGCTCAACTACATGCGTTCATTTGTATGTGTAGTTGATTAGGCAATGCTTATGCATGTTGATGGTTACATGTGGCAATGCGTACAATGGAGTAATGGTTGTTGTCATGCATGAGGTCATGGTTTGTGAAGTTGATATGGTCATGCATTGATGACTAGAATATGGCTAGAAGGATGTGTATATGGTTTTGTACTCATGTGTTATATCTTTATATGTAGTCGTTATGCATGTATGGTCTTGGTTATAGTTATGCATGAATAGTAGGTCAAACATGCCTTGTGTAGTCATGATATGTGATTTAGGGCATCATGGTGTGATTGGTATGATATGATGCTAATGTGTTGAATGAGGTAAAGCAAGAGATGCAGAACATAAAACTGAAGTTGTAGCATTGGAGCTCGAGGCAAGAGCATGTCATAATACAAGTTTGTATGTTGGGCATGCACGTATGTAGGTTAAGGATTTTTATATGCATTAGGGTTATATACATTAGGTTTATGTACATGTCTTTTGATGTTATGGGGACATACATGATAGATGTTAGTTGATTAATGTAGTTATATGCTCATGTGTTGGATAGTCATGAGTGGTAGTAACTTGTAGTTGTATGCATTTGTATTGCTATTCTAGGTTAGATAATTTGATGATTAGGTTATATGTTGTTGATGCGCATGATATATAGCTTATTGTTCTCATATCCTATTAACTCGATGATTAGGGTTATTTCATTGAGATCTTGATGTTGTAATTTGAATTAGTCATATGCATGATGGTTATGTTCATTGCATTGAAGATCTTGAAGTTATATGTATTGTGTTAACCTAGTTTGACCTATGCAGATGCTTATGGTTGCGATATTTAGGTATGAGATGACATATATGTGATATGGTGTCATACTAATCTAGACTGATCATACATATGTTATTGTTATGCATTAATGACAAATTCTTATGAGCTTATGATGTGAACATGTTAGTTAGTTACTGTTATGGATATCATGATTTATGTTTGAGTTGATATGTTGTGAAGTTATATCATGCTAACTAGATTGATCATGCAGACAAGATAGCCTCCCCTGAAATACATTAAGGTATGAGTTCACTTATGTCGTATATTTGGTGCTTGATTGTTTAGATTATGTCATCTATTTGGTGTTCGAGTGTTTTGTGTCTAACGTCGTCTAGTTGATTTATTTAACATGGTATGTTTGCAAGTTGGTTGGATGTTTGATGAATAACACGATAAGAGTATGAATCTATAGGATTGCATGAAGAAATGATCTTGTTTTAAGATGATTGTACCAATACATATGTGTCAAGACAATTGATATGTACTTGCGTGTAAGTAGGTAATAGCTGTAAAAGTATGTCTAATGACTATGAGTTGACTATGGATTATGACATGATTGTTTGTAAAAGTTGATTTTGAATTATAGATATGATTGTATTGATATTTGGACACGTGGTTGACATGTGCGAGCAGTTGCAAGATAACATGCGTGGTATTAGCATGATAAGGTAATAGTTGATGTGGTTATATAACTATCAGTTAGATGATGTGATAACATATAATAAGACTCAATTGCAACAAGATAAATGGTAAAAGAAAGGACCGGGTTAATAATTCCTTTGGCTATGTTTAGAAACCCTAATTCCAAATGAATGGGTTCTTTGCATACATGAAATATTTTGAACCTTGATTTATCTGACATTATGTGGATACATGCTATATTCATGAACATGTACTTGATATGTATATTAGCTAGTCTTTAGTTACAGGTGGATCTGTCAAAGGATTGGAGTCCCGTGAGAGATGATGTGGATGTGTTCAGTTGCAAGCAACGTGCTTGGCACAACGAGATGAGGTAACATGTGTATTGTTATGCTTATTTATGCACTGATAGTTATGCGTTTATGGTAGTATGATGCAGGGAGTTGCATGGCAAGAGAGGTTTCCATGAAATATTGAAGAAGGCTTAGGTTGAGCTTTCCTTGGGAACCATGGGGATTGAGTCATGGTGTATGTTTTTAGCCTTGTGCTTTTGGTATTTTGCGATTTTTGCAATTGATTTGTGATTTTGATTTTGTCTGGTGCATAGCTATGTCACTCTGTTGCAGTGTTGTATTGCTTTTGGTTTTCATGGTCTTGTTGTTGTTGTTTCTGTTATTTCCTTTTATTGTTTTGAGTCTTGGGAATTGGTTGGGAAAGAGGAAATTTAATGGAGCTTGGGGAGAGATGTGTGGTACCCAACATGTAATGTAAGACACGGATGAAGTTCAATGCATGAGTAAGCACAACGGAATGTAAGACTATGATAGTCGGTTGGACTGGCTGGGCTCATTGTGGTAAATGGAGGGTGGCAGTAAAGTCATGAGAAAGGTAACCAAAAAATTAAAGTAAATGGATTTGAGGCGTCAGATTCCTTGGATATGTTGGGAACACTTGTTCTCAATGTTGTGCATGAATAAAGGAAGTTCTTTTAACCTAAACCTTATGTTATCTGGTAGTTATGTTATGATCATGATTATGTTGATGTTTATATATGTATACATGTATGTATGTATGTCATTGTTTGACAGAATGATGATTGTTTTATGCTAATTATTTTATGTGTATGTATATATGTATCTATGTCACTATTTGATAGGGTCATCAGGAATCATCCTTGTGGAGGAATGATTTCTTATGCAGGCGAATGGCATGAAGAAGTTCCTGGTCTTATGAGGAATCAATTGAGAAGAGTAGTCTTGAAAAATATACAAGGTCAGTATCATATGGTTATGAGTTGATATTATGTGATTATATTATGTCTATGTTATGGACAGGTTATACTGAGGGATACAACAGCGAAATGAAAGCAATGTGGTCTGTGACATGCTGGGACAAGCATGGATAAGACACTGGAAGCAAGGTTTCTTGGTAAAGACAATGTGGTTTTGGATTTGTGGTACCATTATTGTGCACATGTTGTATATGTGATGTTATGTGCATGTAGTGTTGTGCAAATATTGCATATGTGGTGCTGTGTACAGGTGATGCTATGTACAGGTGGTGTTACATGCATGTTGTACATGTGGCGCTATGTACATATGGTGTTGTGCGCATGATTGTACAAGTGGTGTTGTGTGCATGTGGTGCTATGTACATTTTGTACAAGTGGCGTTGTGTGCAAGTGGTGCTGTGTACATGTCATGCATGTGGCGATGTGTACATATGATGTCACGTATATGTCGTGTGTGTGGTACTGTGTAGATGTGGTATTGTGTACACGTTGTACAATGGTGCAATGTACATGTGGCATTGTGTACATGTTGTGCAGGTGGTGTCGTGTACATGTGATGTTGTGCACACGTTGTGCAAGTGGTTACAGTGCATAGCTGATACTGTGTACATGTGGTACATATGGTACTGGTGTAGATGCATGTATTGCATGGTGTTGTATGACGTGTGTAGCTGTAGGTGTGTGATGCTCACTATGTGTATATGCACATGGTTTAGGAGAAGGAACTAGGTGTTTGTCTGGTGTGGAAACCAATCCAGGGTGCATATAGAGTAAGGACAAAGGTGGAAGCGAAGGATTGATTAAAGGATAAGTATCAATATTTTATTTAGTTTTTCTATGCATGTGATTTATGATTATGTTCTATGATGATTATATGTGATCTATGATTTTGGTTTATGATGGTTACATGTGATTTATGATATTGATCTATGATGGTTGTGGTTTGAGCTAACCAGATGTGATATGTTTATACATGACATTTTGATGAAACAATTAGTTTGAATTGTTATGAAAGGAAGCGAACATGATTGCAAGTGTATCTTATTGACGAACTACCAATTAGGTATGATTTGAGGTTATTTCAATTTATTTGAATCTAAAGGAAATTATGTGCTTGGAACATGAATGTATGAACATGCCCGGTTGAGTGGCCGAAATCGACTACAAGAATTAGCAACAACAATGAAAAAAATTGGAACATGCAGTAGTATGCTAGTAGAGTACTTCAGGAGTAGGGCCATTGTAGGACACTAGGCGAATAGTGTCCATTGATTTCTGTTGGGTGCAGTATAGAGTCTATAAATGTACCAACATTTAATTTGTCAATCCGGATAGTTCGTGAACTTTGAGACACAACACTGGAAATGCCAGAGAAAGCCCCTGACAACCTACAAAACAAATGCTAGTCTATCTTGCGTATTAATCTCATCAATAAATGAAATCCCGCACTAAAAGAGAATTCGAGAAAACACCAATCCAAACAATTAAATCATGTGGGAAATAAAAGGCAATTAACAATGCGAATGGAAATTCAGAAAAGAAATCATAACTGGAAACCAAACAGTGTCGACACAATATCAAGAGGCTATAAATGTTAGAAGGAATTCAAAAGCAATTCAAAATCATTTTGCCTGTACTAATTATGCTTGTACTAGTTTTGTGTGAAATTAACTTGAAAGCATCGACAAGTAAATCTACCGCGTAAATAATTTATGAAAGAAATTAAATCAATATGAATCTCTCGCATTCCTTGTCCCTAAAAATGAATCATGTAGAACTGTCCAGAAGTTTATGGGGAAACTACAATAGCAATTAAACATTATCAGTGTCGAACGTAGTGCAATTTCCTTTTTATAAATGTCGGCTTTCAAAACCATAAATACTCAAGTCAATCTCAGGTTCTGGAATATTAATTAAATGGGTCTGGATCAATTTGAGTTGAACGCTAGAGCTTATAAAGGCAAAGATGATCTGGACGCAATTTGATAAGAAGAAATCTCTAAGCACAATCCTTGATGCAGCAAATCAAATAGGAACAATTTGCAACAAATCAAATTAACTTTAAAACTGAAGATAAAATATTGCAGCAAATTAAATGACATTAACTTGAAGAAGGAAAAGAGATTGAAAGTGTTTAAATAAACTCACACAATAAATAATAATCTAAATGCTAATTAATTTAAGAATTGTAGAGCGGTGTCGAGTTGGTCTGGCGGAAAACCTAGCCAGCTCACATCCTTAATTAACCTGGTTCACACAGTAATCAAAATCATTAGATGCAATAAATGAATAGACAAAGCATGGATGAAAATTGCTTCAATTAATTCCTGAAAACACAATCTTTTACATAAAGCAGACAACATTCAACTCCATCAAGACGAGAGGAGTGATCCGCTGGTGATAAACGCGTGATTCTACATTGGGACAACTCCTCTTCCCTTCTTCGTGCTCCCTTCGTGTGTGTTACACTGAATTTTGTCACCTTGACTATCTGCAGTTTATGTGGCCTCATCAATAGCCACATTGTCCTCTTTGTCAAGCCCCATACCTCTGCTCTTCATGTCAAAACTTCAAAGAGAGAGAAAGTCACTTGAAAACATGTTTATCTCTGGGTACGCAGGTTC